>JAYRBW010023719.1:0-12540 GCA_036023295.1 Invenusta paracnida
AAATAAACATTTTATTTTAATACCAAATGCATAGCAAATATAATGAATATTATAATGACTACAAGTTTTCATGCCTATAATATCATAAATAGTGTATCTTTAATATAAAATAAAATGATAACATATATATTATAGTCAAAAGCTCCAAAAAAGTTTTTTTTTTAATTTTTGGAACTTTATTTCATTATTTTATTTTATTATAAATATGCTGCTAAAGGAGAACCATATTACTTTCGTATATCTTTAGATCCAATCATTCAGTTTAAAAGTTGAATGAAGTAATCCATTATTGATTTATCGATCGAAATGAAATTCTAACCTACTCATCTGACCTCGAGTGCAAGTCATGGCAGGAATCTGCACTCACTGAACTAATATTTCGAGCATCTGGCTCACATGTAAATGCGTGATTGAAAAGTCCTAGTTCAAATTTTTATAGTGAATGTATTTAGCTTTACCATCCTTTACTGTATCCTTAGCTTTAGCTTTATATTTTGTATATTATTGACTCTAAACAACTTTTCTTTTTATTCATACATCCTATCTCAACATGTTTACTTAAATCTTATTTTTTAGTTGAACACATTTTGTAAAACATACAATTGAACACACCTCATTATGAACACGCACTCAGTGGAAGAATTACCAATAATAATCACAATAAATAAAACTATTTAAAAAAAAATCTACAACAAATGTAGAAGATATGTCTGGATTTAACAATATATATACAACCCTTTAAGCATAATGGACTTTATTTCAAAGGCAAATGAGGGAAAAAGACAGTAGAAGACTTATACCTACTTAATATAAATAAATATCACAATATCATATTGAACTACATAATAACCACATCGAAACTACATATTAACTATATATTAACTATATGCTAACAATAAAAACCACATAATATAACAATATTGTTCAAGAGATTGTAGATATTATCAAATTTCAACTACAAAAATAATTGTTGTTTTAAGATATATGTAGTGGCATAGCAGCAGTACGTAAATTGTAAATTGGTACAATCAAATAAACACACTCGTTTAATTATTATTTGCAGTGAAACTTCAATTGTTTACTTTATTTCGGTTTACATGCTTAATATAGTTATTATTAGAAATATGTATTTAAATATATTTTCTATATTAATTTTGACTATATATATAGGTAATGAATTAATATTAACTGTTGAATTATATATAAATAACAGTTAGTCTATTAAGTAATTATTCGATTTTAATTAAAGTTTAAAATTGTTTGATTCTAGTTTTAATCCTCATTTTATTTAAAAAATCTATATTTACAGACGACATTGTATTAAAATAATGTAAACAGAGTGAATTATAAACCAGATTTACGAGTATATATATGTATGTACCTCATTAAAGAAAAGATTAAACATTTATTTACCAAAACTATAATTATATTTTCACAAAAAATATTTGAACGCACAATATCATAACAGCCGCGAAGCCGTGATACATACCGCTACAAATGATGTCTCAGTAGCTATGCAAGAGATTGCTACATATAACTTATATCTTGAGTCGAAAATTGTAGTTATTCAATTATCCTTTGATAGTGTAAATTAGTCATTGATTTCTTAGAATATTCATGCCTATAATGACGGATGCGTACGCAATGAAATTGTTTTTTAGTGCGTATTTTTGTGGAAAACGCCATAGTTAAACTCTGAATACACCAAAGTCTTGTAACAGATTTCTTGTTATTATATCCTCATTAAGTCTTAGCGCTATATAATTACCCGTGCTCCCTTTGGATTTCTCGAAGATAAAGCCCAAATGTGAAATAATTGGTCTATTGATTAACATAAGAGATACATACCTACATATATATTTATTAATATATATAATTTATATTTATGTACAAATTCCAGTTATACATGCTGTATGTTTATTGCTAATTGGTATTTTTACCTAAATATCTACTAAATAATGATTTGCAGATAAGTAATTAAATTTAATATTTGTTCAAAAGTTATATTTTTCATAACAGAGAAAACAGAGAAAATATATTCTAATAAGTTACTTTTAATTATTAAATATCGAAATAATTTGAATCACTTTATAACAATGACCATTCAAAATATTATGTTATCAAACATGTAAATACTTACATGTAAATACTTACTGAAAGATAAAATGCTTACTCAATTTTGAGGAGTATTTCTATTCCTGCAAGATATTGACACAACAAGAATTATTCATGTACATCGCAAAATCATATTTCAATAAATTTTCTATAAATCAGTAGACTAAAATAACATTAAATTTTTTTATTAATATAAATTTAAGAGCCGTTATATATTTTCCATGCAATTTGAACATCCGAAAATCTTCTTTATTTTATATATATATAGCTGTTTTACTACATTATAAACTGTTTCACTGCTGTTAGTTTTCAAATCGTTATTTTGCAAAAAGCTTTCAGGTCATTAAATAGTAGTATTAAACTACATACATAATCGATAAGAGTCAAAACTATTTTCATCATTACTCTAAGCTCGAATAATATTTTCAACTAATAGGTAGGTATATTTATATACTAAACATTGACCGAATAAATAAATATTTCATAGTTATTATTTTGTATAATTTATTATATGTACATCAATAAAGACATGAAAAATTATACAAACTAAACAACTTTTGTCTATCTAGTCATTTATGTATGTCTATTCATGGAATTTTAAATATCTTCACGGGAAATTGTGTGTTATCACGTTCATGACAACGATTCAGCTCAATGTCATTCGTAAAACGTTTATCTACAATAACCTTGATCAATTATTCAAAAAATCAAAATATTCAATGAAATTATCTCACGGTGATTTCTTTTTTTGATAACTCTACAACTTCAATCTTTGTTATTTTTGATGTTTTATTATAGCTTAATTTAAGCCAAAAATGGCAAAATGGCGTAATATAAGTACAGCTAAAATTTGTTTTTATCTTTTATTTTGTGCAAAAACATATCATTTTGTTGACATTATGTTTGTAAATTAAGAAAAAACCAACCTTATTTTTATTTAGTTTTGCAAGGCGATTCTAACAAAATAAATTTTGTTTTGAAAAAAACCCCATAGGTAGCTGTCTATTTTACAATCAAAATAATTATTTATAACGTGTTAGATGGGAAACAGTAGTTGTTATGCCAAATCTAGACACGTAGAAACGGTTGGTGGATAATTTGATGTTATCATTTTTTGATAATTTAATGAAATTTTGAAAGAAACAAATTATTTTTATTGTAATTATTGAATTATTAGATTCCATAATCAGTGTCGGAATCAGAGTTTTGTATATTTTGAGAGAGATGTGCATTTTTTTACAATGTTTTACTCATCTTTTTACGAAGAGGTGCATTTTTTGAGTGCGGAAAACCACTCTTTTGGTGCACAATTGTGAATATAGCGTTAAATGTTGTAAAACTTTAATTTGAAAAAGTCACGGAAAATTACATTGTTCCAATTTTTTCTTTTAAAAATGCAGAAAGGGGAGCCTTAAAAGTATGAATAGGATTAACATAATGGGTTCTATTGCATCGAATTTTTAATAGGCATTTATATTTCAATATATATAATATGCATATTAATAAACATCAGAAATTTTTACAAATAAAATACCAAAATGTCGCTTTGAAAATACGGTCAATAACTTTTTAAAAACTGGAATGTGCCGTTCCGAATTGTATTTCTAAAAATGTATAGAAAAGTTTCATTTCAAACAACTTGTTAATGTGAAAACATAACTGTACCAATCCTTTTTTAATTTAATATAAACATCTAACAAAAAAATACTCTTCATATGTAGTTTAAAATTACATACAATATATTTTATAGTTACAGACAATAAGCGGTAAATGAATACATTGAAGCAATTGCTTTTACTTGTCTTTTTAGAAGTAATTTATACAGTAATTACGTATCTTTTGATGAACACAGAAAAGTTAAAGCAGTTGTTTTTATGTAGGCGATACATCGTTTGGAGTTTACTTCATTAAGAAGTAATTGCTTCCTTCAAAAGAATACTTGATGAATACTTGAAGTAATGTTTCTAACAAAAATAATTGCTTTCATAATACTTATGCTAAATTCAATTTTTGATTCATCAGTAATAGATACATCTAGTTTTGACCTGTTACATTTATAACGCCTAATTTGGAATTTCTAGCAACCGAATTTCTTCAAGAAACTTATAAAACCTAAGGAGGAGCTTTATCACCTGTGCAGAGAATGGGAGTCACTTTTAGATACTTGGCCGATCCCGGTTTTCAGTGATCAGTTGGCTATGAAATAGGGTTTCGCAAATGTAAAAAAAATTGATTAAAGAACACGGAAAGAAATTGTATCGAAGGCTGATAACTGGATTAAGTTTCCTATAACACATAATACAATTTGTCAGGCCAAAAGCAGCGATACAGGAAACCTGACTTTCCATCATGTATCGGAGCGACATTCGTATCGAAAAGCCTTTAAGAATATTTGGAGATAAATTCATCATATACAACAACGTTCTGTCAATAACTGTACAAGCGACATACGATAGTAAATATACCTTTACAAATGTAACTGCAAGATGGCGTGGATCGGTCAATGACAACCCAATTAAAAAAAGGTGTTATGTCACCTAATACATTCGATTCAATTCTTCTAAGAGATGTTGGATATGAAATTACTTATTATTTAATTACTCCTTTTAAGAATCCAGCTAACCATGTTCAAAATTTTTAAAATAAATATCACTCTAACAACAAAGTTTTAATCGAGCAGTCTTTTGGAAAGTTAAAACGTCGATTTCCGATTCTTCGTTACGGTATTCGATTCAAACTTGATTAAATTTCAACGCGAATAACAATGTTGAGAAATAATGTAGAGAAATATTTCAATGATCTAGATTTCTAGAAGGAAGATTTATTTGAAAACGATATTTAAAATTTTATATAGTTTCTCTTTATTGACAAATGCAAACTAAACGAAAAACAATTTTCACATTTAAAATGTTAAACAAATTTATACGTTAAAATTAGGAGAAAAAGCTTTAAATCTAAAGGCAAATGATTAAAATTCATCGGAATAAAGCAATTGTTTTACTAAGTAGAATTCCAAGTAATTGCTTCTTACCTTTTGCTTTTACTTGTAAGTAAAAGCTTCAAGCAATTGTTTCTTTTTATTCATACCGCCCAATGTGTTTAATGTACTAAACAAGCTGATATATATTTATAAAAGTAAAGGAAATGTGTCGTATTGAAATTTTTAAAACTAATTAGCATCTGTGTATAACTATTTTAAAATTGTTAAAAAAATTAAGTCTATTAATTTAATAAACGAAAGTTATCAATATTATATATTCATTTATCATTAGCTCTTACTTGTATGATTATTATGGATATTTATATACATATCTCTATGAAATGACTTCCATAAACTATTTTAAAATGTACTATTTCAAAACAAATTATGTTGGACATAATTCAAAACTAAAAAACTTTTTTGTAGCTTTTTCGCTTTAATTTTGTTGCCAATTTTTAGATATATTTTATTCTTAGTTGATTTTGGACCAGTATCGACCAGTATTGAACGATAATCCATCAGATATTGACAAAGTATCCTTCCACATTCACAGATCAGCTTCTTCTCGACGAGCATGACTCTCTCGGATAAGAATCGATTCCCATACTTCTTGCGGACCATCCCGTCAGATAGCTATCAGGTGGCAGCCATGACTCAACTCATACGAAGTTTCCAGTGGGATTACGTGTCAGTTGTCTATGAAGACTCGAGCTATGGCCGAGAGGTGAGTCTCACAGAGCCGCCCTACAGAGTAGGGTTGGGGCGGCCAATCTATCGTAATATTATACCACAACATGATCAGGGATCAATATATATTTCAACTTGACTTGTGTGTGTGCAAATATCTCTACATTTTTAGTTTACTATAGTTTTGATTTGACTGAGTTTGGTTTAATTCAAATAATATCACACGAGAACATTTTGTGACTGAACCTTTTTGGTTTCAGTCTTACTTTTTTTGTTATTTTTGTTGAATTTTTTTGTAAAAAATATCTAGATATGACTTAAATTGATTTTATCCTTTATTTTAATTTGTTTTTAATTTTACTTAGAAACACATTTAATTCGGTTTTTGGAATAATTATTTGTTTGAAGCAAATTTCAGTACACATATAAATATATGCATATTTTTTATAAAATCTCGTATCCGACATTTAATATTCATTTGTACTCAAGACCTATTTGTTTAATAGTAGTTTTTTGTGTGTTAAAATAATACAGCTTTATTAATGCTCAACACAATTGTACATACCTGTTCTTCATATTTTGGTTACATTGAGATGTAAATATTCAATACAAATTTTATTGTCGTACAAAATATATGTAAATAATTCCGTAATTATCATTAAGAAAACGTTTTTAATTTTAAAATAAAAATAAGAAAGAGGTAGACATAATATACATAAATATATACCTCTGTAGATATGTAAATAAAGTATTTCATTGCAGTGAAAGAAAAACATATAGACATTCAAAATGCACAGATTATAAAATGTATATAACAAATTTAGTTCTTCATATTTATAAACCTGAAAACACTTGATAAACTATCAAATACATATTTTCTCTATTTTCTATTTATAAATTATGTATAAAATTATATATTATGATCACATCAATGTAAAAATTTATTTTGTTTATCTCATTTTTGGTATTACTACATAGATAAGGAAATATCGGTGTTTATATTTATAAAATATAGTCTATAAAGAGTTTTCCTTTTTATTAGCTAACGAAACATAATTATTACCGGATAGATATATTTTAATTTCTGTGCTTTTCGAGCATTACAATTTTTTTATTTTGCTTCACTAAACAAATTTAAAGATTATATTTTACACTTTTGATATTTAGTTAATATTTGTTTTGATCATGTTTTTTTATTTTTAGCGCTTTGTGAAGCTCCAGCTTTAAAGGTCCTATATAAATATGGTTGTTGTAACTAGTATTTCAATTTTTACCCTTTAAAGCTTTACTTAGAATTTTTATTATATATATATCTATGATATATGGAATATTCATTAATACTTAATCAACGTAATCAAATGTTATCGTTAAGTAAAATTACCATAAAACAAAACTTATATGTTTCTAAAGAAAAATTCAATGTTCCATATTTCGAGTTTTTCAATTTCTTTGATAATGGAAACTTAATCGTGTTATCTGAAGAATGAATATGCTTGGTGTCTAAACTTTAAAGAGACAAAACCATTTAGTATGCCCCATGGGCAATAGATAACGTTATCCTTTTGTCATTGCTGCCAAATGACCAAATATATTACAAATTTATCATGAGCTCGTCGACTTCTTTCTCAATTACCCTTGAAAGTCTGTAAAGAGTATCATGATACTTATCTCTGCGACTCTTGTCAGAAATGATCTCAATGGTGTTATTAAAAACTGTCCGCTCCTATTTCATTTCTAAACTTGAGATCGCTTAGGGATATGTATAGTAGTCTTTCTTGTGAAATGGGCGGGCAAAAAGCGTAAGCATTGAGAAGAAGGGGAATAATACGAGATGATGATGAAGAAGAAAATATGTTTTATATAACTTGATAAAATACAAAACAAAGTTTTATCCCATTGATAAAGATTAAAGTAGAGAATAATGAAAACAAAAAATTACAAATAACAAATAACACCTAAAGAGAAATTAAAAAAAGAAAACTATAAATAAAGAAATTAGCTGAAAATAAAAGAATAGATATTAATCTAGACTAGAATTGAAAAATTAAAGCGAAATATTGTAGAACTTTAAAAATAGGAAATTGAATTAAAAAAGTATCAAGGAAACAACATACAAGTAAAAGGGGCAAAATGTGATAATTCACAAATAAATAATAATTAGTTGTTTTTATTGTTAAAGTAGTATTATATTTTGTACAAAAAATAAACATAAACATATGGAAAATGACTACTGGATTATGTTGTAAAAATGTAAATGAATAATAGAAGAATACGATGAAAAGAAAAAGATGCCTAAGACAATTATAAAAACTCTTCGAGTTTCTTGTTTATCACCGTTCGATAAACAGCTTTCTAAGTATGTCGGAAGCTAGAGGAGAATGTCATTCACACGCACGATAGATCGCTATAGGCAATACTTCAGTTAAGCTTTGCTGCTCGACATTGAAATCCTGTCTGGTGGCTATTTATAAAAAGACACTCCTCGCGCCCTCGTGGCTAATCAGCCGTGCCGCATTATTATTGTAGAATTGATCAGAAGAGAAAAATGGGGTGATACGTCTTGTTGGAACGCATCATCGAGAGACAAAACAAAACCAATGGATGAAGCTTCCGCCTTATGAAAGAACATAGACAAGCCAATGTTATAGTCTAATCCTGCCCAAGGAAGCACAAATATTCGTAAAATGGATCATCATTATTGATATTAATTCTTAATCAGCGATTGATTAGAAAAAGTTTAATTTTGACTTGATCACGAGGTTATAAGATAAAAATTTATGGTATAATTTTGTAGTGGGTTGCGAAGAAATTATCCTTTAGTTTAGTCATGAGTTTTTAGTCATCAAATTAGATGGGCCAGTTTAAGAATTCGTTCTCAACAGTTCTCGATTAGTCTTACCTTCCATTACTTCTTTCATATCATTAATTTCAACTTTAAGAATAGGCTTTTCTATAGATTGGTTATTAAGATTTGATGTCTAATATACAGACTAACGGCTTATTTATAGATTATAAGGTAGAAATCGAAGACATTAAACGAGGATAACGTAATTTGTTTAAATATACTATAATAAATAATAATATAGTAATACATATAAAGTATATTTATTTCGTTGTCTGTGATATTAAATTAACACGTATTAATCATAACTAAATATTTCATTTAATCGGAATCAATTTCTTATTGAAAAACTGATAATTTTTGACAGAATTCTGCTGTATGCTTTAAACTGTTTTGTGCGTGAAAAATGAACACGAAAATGGACAAATTAGATCTTACTTTTCATCTTTTCATCGTTATCTGCAGGAATACGCGGTAATTAATGTAATAAACAATGTGCTTTATATTGGTCACTAGCTTTAAACACAATATATTTTGAGCATTTGATGAATCATCTTTGAGGTTGTTTTAGGAACACGAAGAAAATTAGTTTTATATCTTTTAATAAGTTAGATAATTTAATTAAAACGTTAACACGATGAAAAGTTACACTTTCGACTTTGTTGACATTTTTTGTATACGTACTAATTTTATTAATTTTGCTATATTATAAATCATTTATTATACTACTACAGTATCCAAAATTATCTAAACATAGAAATTTAATAAACAACGTATTCATTTTTAAACAAGCAATCATTTTAAGCATTTTTCTCCTGAAATTTTTGTTTATATACACACTTTCATATGTATATTTTGTTTATTATATATCAGTCTTTTTATATACATATGTTTCCGATATACTTCAAAATATTGAAATGAAAAATTTATTCAGAAATGAATTTTAATGAATTTAATTTAACTTATTTAAAATAAGTTAATAATATTTTCCATAATTATTTAAATAAATAGATGTCACCCTCTCGTAACATCAAATCTACAACATGAGTCACCATGTTTCGAGTTGTAGGTAATAGACTTAATTGACAACAATTTTTGAAAACTACTTTTAGTTGAATTGTTAGTACCCACAGGAAAGTTGACAACATGCAGTTTCAAAATAAACAATTTATGATCAGTCACGTTTAAAAAATCTATGACTATGCTTATCTGTTAATCGAAAGTATATACATTTATCATGACATGTAGGAGGATAAAAAGAAATTTTGAACTTATGGGCAATCATAAGTAGAGGCAATTTTGCTCTATTAATATTCTGGTCATTCTACATGTATTATTCATATGTACATGTTTTTGTGTCTAATATTCCAACCCACTATTATTAGTATTATAAAATTCTATAATTAGTATATTTCAGCGAATTTCTACAATATTTGTATTGTATTTAAAAAATGTGCTAACAAGAACATTAGCAATAATTAAATACATATCTCCATTTATTTGTAATTTCAAGTTAATGTCGTAAGTTTGAGAACTCAGTAAAAACATATCAACAACTCATAAAAATAATTCTTTGTGCCCTTTATATTTTGTCACAACTTATGAGAAAAATGACTTATGTGGTTGGCTTATATAAGTTGCTAATTAAGTAAACGATTTTCACTAAGCATTTTTAAGGATGGGTGAATGGTTTAATATCTTTTTAATGAATAATATCGTATTTAAAATAAGATAAATTAAATGTTATTATATTATATTAAATTAAATTATAAAATTACATTATAAAAGATTAATCAAATTATTTTTTATATATTCAGAGATCCTTAAATTTTGGTAATTATACTCGTAGTTAGATTAAGTATAAATAACATAAATTTAAATATTGTTTTTATCGTATTATAATTTGTTATTGAAATTGAATCGTACTTTTTCGGATTTAATTTATGAAGCGTTAATAAAACTGCACTATCTACTGGTTTTCAATTACAAATTGACATTTTCAAAAATGCTATAAAATTATAAAATTAGAGTAAAAATCCGAATAAATATCTAAAATATAACGAGAGCTATAAGTTATAAAGAGCAAGGTACTGAAGGCAAATTGTTTTAATGAAAAATAAGTTAAAACGAATTGTTCTATAAATTATCTTTTAAAATTGATATTGAATTTTACGACAAATTCATAGCATTTTTTGGGATTGAATAAAAGGGACAAAGTTTTTATTAATTTATTAATTGTGTGTATGTTACTCTTTCTTAAAATCAATCTATTTACTATTTATTGATGCATATTAAATGAATCCATAGTTATTTACTAAGTATAATGATAACAATCACTCAGTTTATTCAATACATTTATTTATAATGGAATTTATTATAAATCAAAATATATCATTTTGTAGTTAAGTTATAAACTTTCACTTTTTCCGACGGATATTTTGTGATATATTTAATTGTGTTAGGACTGTATTCGAAACATATACAACTCAATTATGTAAGAGCATGTTTTAGTTAATTTTTCATCTAAATATGTACTAACCGGTTGGAATTTAGTACATCATTCTATTCATTTGCCTCAAAAGTATTGTTGGAAGAATTTCACAAAAGCAGGAGCCGATAAGACCATGTGAGTTCCAGGCATTAAATTGTTTTCTTTCTATGTAACTGTCAGTGAAGCTTATTAACTTTTGACGAAGAAGACAAACGAAGAGACAGTCTCTTGAATACAGTCATGAAATTCACAGGATGCTAGGAACTAACTTCGAGATATTCGTGGAAGTGCATGTGTTTAGGCAATGTAATTAAATTGAAGGCTTGAAAACATGCAGTATGAGGTGTATAACAATTTGTTCACTTAGTATGTACGTGTATCTTGCTAAGCGAGATAGTTCTATTGGACTTTAAGCTAACATAGCTCAAGTTTACCTCTGAGAAGTAGAATTTGACAGCATGAATAAATATTTATGGAAGTTTCTCTTAAGTTCGCGGGCATATATAAATTATTGAGCTTGATTCATGTGCGCAATTTAGGTAACTGTGTTAGTTTTCAAATCGATTTTATATATTGAATAAAACAGTTTACCATAAACGGTATTTTATTGAGATAATATGACACAAAATTAGGTCAACTGTTCAATTTAAAATAAAACGATAAATGAATCGATTTAAACTGAAAATAGTCGTAGTATGAAACATAGTATTATAATCATTACTCTATGGTATGAATATTCTCAAAATGAATTATCACATTTAAAAAATGGTTTTGAAAATGTCAGTGCATTTAATTAAAGCCTATAAAATGAAATATACAAAAGTATGGCTTTTCAAAAATATTTAAATATAACCATTTGAAAATGTAAATATAGATAATTATCAATTAATAACAATGATGCTTTGCAATTAAATAGTAACCGTCATTTTAAATTATCATTATCCTTTTAAATATTGCATTTCATAGGTTTGTATTTATTCATATTTATATACATTTAGGTACATGTTTATGGTAATAATAAACTGACCATTTTTCTTATTATTAACATTTCAATTTAGGAAGCCTTTTTTTGAATTGCTAGAAGTTTAATCATTTAATCGCATTTTAATAGTAAATTATATTTATAAAATCAATTTTTTTTAATAAATTTAGTATTGAGATTTTAGTGTATGATAGCTTGTTTCAATTTTTAGACTTAATTTGGCGGCTCATATATATTTTCGTTGAAGTATACAAAAAGCTTACAAGAAACACTTAATTGTAGCAGACGTATAATAAGATACATATTTCAGCTTGAAAAAGTGACGCAAAAAAAATTAAAACCAGGCAAATGTAATACATGATAATGTTAAATTAAAAGATTTATCTGTCATCAGCACACTCCAGTACAATATGCATTTCACCCTTATTTGGGATCGTCAGTTG
>JAYRBW010023730.1:0-12540 GCA_036023295.1 Invenusta paracnida
AATTAATACCGATAAAATATAGAAATCAATTGAAATTTAAAATAATTACCGGAAGAGACTTATGGGACACCCTGTATACATACATGCGGCAACTTAACACCAATTTAGCTTTTACTCAATAAAGTGCCATGCGTGTGGGAACATAAGCATGATACACATTGAAACAATTCTAAAACATTAGTCTCAAAATAATTGAGTTTTTTAATGAAGCTTGTTTAAACTGTTCGACATTCACAACTTTTACATCTAGACAGTACACTACGGCAAATGCTGTGGCATAAATCTATACAATGCTTCAACATAATTTTTGTAGCTTTCTTTAACTCTTGTGCAATTTTGGCTAGCTGAACTATTGAACACTGATTGATTTAAATATCTTAGAGACCATTAACTTCTAAAAATGGAACTAATATCATATTCTAAAAAGTAAAACTGCTTTAAAACATCTGATCGAAAACTGAAACAATCAAAGTAGTCAAAATATTAATAAAATAATGGAATACTGCGTGGCGTTTTCCTGATATCTGTTGGAAAAAATTGACAAGTTTCAATCTCGAGCTGATTGGATTATCTCTAGCTCCGATTGCACAGACCTGTTCCCTGCCTCGATGACTTCATAAATTATCGATCTACTAAACTTCCTATTTTATCCCTTTCCGTAAAGCAAATCGTCGTTTCCACCACGTTTTTACCCACTTTATGTTGATTCACTGCAGTTTTAACGCTTCTCTTTCTCGGTTTGTGTCTTTAGTCTATACTATATTGTTAATTTCCACGTATTACTATTAGAAAGACAATTAGGACAAACCCAACTATGGCAGCCGCAATATATGTACATAATAATAATAATCCACGTTTAAAAGTAATTATTTAGATCTTAATAATCTACCCAAAGAATTAACATAACTTAATAACTACATTTACCGAAACAAACAATAAAATAAAACATGCAAAATTATAAATTTTTCTCCCGAAATGTATTTTTCTATAACAAATGCATATTGCTATAATAATGTAAATATAGTGTATATATGTCATAATAATATTTAAATACACAAAATTCAGCACGCAAAAAATGGTTTAAAGGATATATTATATGTATAATAACATGTATTGTTCACACAGATTAGTTGAAGGCAGCTCTTAACGCAGTTGAGTTCGAAGTAATGTGTTTATTGTTTTGGAGGAAAACTATATCTGAGATGGGACCAAATCAACCTGAGATATTGTAGACTGTGTACCTCTGTTTAGAGGCCCAGTTGAAAACCAAATAATGGGTTAATAGATGATTTAAAAAAAATTCAATTCTTGTTGCCATACAAATAATGTATGGAGTATAAACTTAATATTTCAAGAATTTCTGTAGTATAATATTAAGGTGCTGTCAGTGTCATTGATGGAATTTTGTGTTAAGTCAGTATTACAAAATACATGAATGAACATGTTTATAGAAAATACATGAATATGTATATAGACATAACCAAAGTCAATATGGAAATAGTGAGAGCAAATACATTTTTGTGTTGTTTTTTTTAACGACCTAAATTACAATAATACGCGTTTTTACAATTTAATAGAAATAAGAAACCCAAAAGTTTATTTTAAATTTTATCTCGCAAAATTGTTTTTCTAAAAAATAAGTAGCACTAGTAAGTTAATGATAATTATTTAGTCAATTGGTCAATGGGTACAGTATTTGTGTGGAGAATTACAAGTAACCCTGTAAAACCTTTAATAACGTTTGTATTGGACCATTTGATGTACATGTAACAGTTAGAGTAATATTATTAAAATACAAGGACGTAAAGTAAGTACATGTTAAGAAAAAATAATCCATAAATATATGCATTTATCTATCAAGTAATATAAGAGGATACAGATCTCGAGATTCTTTACAGCTTGGTTTGTTATTTACAAAAATCCCAGTGAGTAATAAAAATAGAAACTATGTAGAACGATACAGAACAAAAACGCGATCTTCAATTAAATAAATAAATAGCAGACGAATAAAAGACAAGCGAATAAAAATGCACAAAATAAGTTATTAGTTTAACACGGTGTATATATTTATTTACAGATAGCACTCTACACACTTCGCAGTTTAGTTAACGGCATTGTTATCAGTTAAGTAAAACTGGAGGATATTGTAAGATAATAAAGATATATCGGTTTACCACTTTATAAATATAAGGAAAGAATAAAATAGAGCAATATAGTGTTGGTTAATTGTACAGGAAGCGCAAAAATATAATATATCGATATAATTTTGTCTATGTATATTATAAGATATAGTTAGTTATTAGATAATGTATATTATCGAAAGATCACCTGTCGTACAAAAGTATAAATAATCTATGTACAAGAATTTAAGAAGAGACGAGATGGGGAGTAAAGAGAAGATTATGGTATTTAGTATCATTAAAGTAATATTTCTTTTTTGCACTATATTAAAGAAAATATGAAAAAAGCGACGAAAACTAAAGGAATGACAGTTATTACACAATTATTCAGAAATATTAATTTATTAATAAAGATGATGCTTCGGTTTGAAATGATTTTTTTAATTGGCAATTTAAATAGCAAAAGTTGTACCAGACTTCTTGTGCAAATGTATATAATATGGTATATTGTATGCATAATTCTATTCACTATATACATCTTAATCATTTAGTAGTAAAGGTAAATAATATTAAAAATAACTTGCACAATGGATAGCTGCTAGATGTAAATTTCTTTTTTTAGTATTACCAGATGTATGTAGAATTGTATAACATGTATGTAAGTTTCTTGCGTGGTCGATATATAATATTATATTACATGCTATATTATGTTAGTAATATTATAACTAGTATACACAAATACATATTGAAAATAATTAATTCCTCTTGCAGTCACTGGTCCTAATCAGGAAACGGTTTCGCCGCGAATAGGTTCTAAGTGTTGTCTCAAGGGTGGTGATGATGGTGGTCGTGGATCAGGTCCATAGTACCGCTCTACTACGAAGTAACGAGTTTCAACCTGCAAATATTAATAATTAAATGACATACTACTTAAAAGTAGCATAAAAATCTTATAACCATTTATCAAAACATTAGAAACGATCTACTAAATTAAATTTGCGTAAAACGTATTGAATATAAAAATATTTTAAATACGCGTAATACATTATTTTGTTTAAATTATATTGGTCAAATATGGATATAAACTAAGCTAGTACTTTTTAATGCAGAAAAATCTTTCAATAACAATATTAGTTTACTGGATTCTCAAATATGAGTTACTGTGACAACTGGAAGTAAAAGTTATCTATCCTTTACTTGAAATTTTATTTTGTTACAAGGCTGCTTAGTTTAAGCAAAAATTATAAGTAAAATTATAAAATATTATAAATAACAAATAGTATTATTGGCCCCCAGAAATGTATCTATTATTATTTTGAAAAACAATATTTTCGTCAACATTTAGTAGGTTTTGGTTATAATAATAATAATAATATATAGTACACGTATATAACTATATTCAACGATTTGATCGTTGCTGCACTTTATATGAAGGCTACAGTAAACTACATCAAAGTAGAAACATATTAGAACAATTAATTTCTGGCAGATTCTTCGGAAAGTAGATAACATAAGTAAACATTAGCAACGATAGCATATTACGATGACACTTAATTAAACTATAATTAAAGGAAATCATTAATAGTGTCCTGTAGAATATTCGCTATTCTAACAGAAAAACAAATAAATCTCTTTTAAAATTTAGAATTCATAAAATCTGCCAATTATTAAAATAAATGATGAACTTCACCTGACAACAATATTAAAGCAATTACACTTAAAATTCAAATAACTACTGTATAATTATTTATAAAATATGCTAAATATTGTGATGACATGAAATATTTAATATGATTAGGATAGAAACGTCCACTATTTTGACCTATTCAATTTGATGCATCATACATCGGCAAGCTATACTAGTGAGCACCATTTCCTATATAAAAATACCACATGAGAATCATTTCGTAAAAATACGCTACCAGTTAAGAAATATTTTAAATATCTATTAACCCAATAAGTTAATAAATATACTCGCATTAAATAAAAGTATCATAATATGTTTTTTTGTTAAACATTCGGATAGATTACATTTAAAAATGTTGTACACAATATGATACAATTAAGTAGTACTCATTTTGTACTTTATTCGTATACCGGTATATATTGTGTAGTACAATCTGCCAGTTAAGAACCAACTAACTACACTTGCAATGAATTACATTACTAAATTATTTTAGAATCTCAAGCTACATAATTCGCTCACCTCAAGCGTCACCTCACCAGTAGACCGATCAGAGGACAGGGGTCGATGGTGGTGATTCCTGCGCCGTGTCAGTTCCGAAGCGGGTGACCCATCCTCTCCTTCGTGTTGCTTTCCTGGTACTACCTCTCTCACTTCATCACCACTAATCCCTTTACTCTCGTCTCCCTCTATCTCTTCATCATCATCCGGCTCTGCAGCTACGAGCTGGAGGATGTCGAGACCACTAGCAGACAATTCAGAACTCAACTGCATAAGACTCGAGGTCCTACAGCCAGAAGGGGGCGAGAGGAACCAATCCGAGCGCTTCTGCAGGCGCTCCATTTGTCGACGGCGCACGGAATTGAAGCGGACGGTTGTGGTGGGGCAACTCCGGCGGTCACCCGACTGACTCTGGAATATAGAAATATGTAGATATAACAGAGTAGAATGGGAAAGCCAATGTTGACCCATATTATACACATTTCTAGTGTACGACGAAAGTGGCTTAGCGAAGAAATCCAAAAGCTATCTATATATGTGTAGTATAGCACGCTTTATATTATGCATAAATTTGATAAATATAGATTTCTGCTATTGATTTGTAACTTACAAGTAATTAAACTGAAATATTAAATCTTTCGAAATGTTAGTACCTATGTGCATACTTTTTACAAATATGCCAACAGAAAAACGTAGTAACTATTTTTAATCGTTTTAACAAGTTGACTTTATGGAGTCAACGTGATTTTTTCCATTTGATTAGATGACTGGCATTTTTCTGTCAACATATGTGTGTGTGTTTCTGGCGTACGTTTCCGTTTCTATTCACTCATATTTATATGCTTCGGAATGCTACAAAGATTATATACTCGATGAATAATTATTATTTTGGTCGGAAAACCAACAAAGTATTGATTTTGCTAAAAAGAAATTAGTTTCCCTAGATTTTGAGTAAGAGAATTATTTTAACAGATTTTTCTGTAAACAGATCAGTATTTATTTGTAAATTATACTTTAAGGGGTAAATGAGTAATATCAAGTTATAATGTATACAAGTCAAACATTATTATGTAGTTATCACCAGTATACTATATCATAAGTATTTATTAAAATCAGCAGTCAGATCTGTCCAATAAATAAATAATACACGTAGACACAAATTAAAATATTTTAAAATGAAAACTCTTAAAAATAAAAAACTTTTGCTAACTTTAGATGGAAAATCTCAGAATAGATCTATTGAAAATTAAATATTGATGTTATCGTCAGAGATTTAGTAAAACCACAAAAATGACCCTATAACATTATCAACAAATTCATACTTTACATTTTCTGTGTAAAATCCAAAATTTTCAACAATCGTTTATGATAATACGATCTGTTTAATAATTGTTATTTAATATACAATGGTTAGATAGTCACGAAAGTTGCAATAAGTATAAATGTAACCGGAATTATAATCAGAGGAAATTCCGAACATGTATGTAACAAAGTACAATGAATTATCGAATACAGGAGTGCTCTAACAAGAAGAGCAACATGTTATAACAGGCCATGGAGCCAGGATTTTACTGACTATCACAAAATACACACTGACAATTAATTAACAGATTAAAGACACTTAGTTTTCATGTTTGTGATTATGAGACAAAATACATAATAGAAGTAGATACATGTAGATAATGTCATTAAAATGTGAACTGAGAAATATTCACGAAGTATTTTTTTATCGCACAGTAGGTATACACTGCAAGCAATGCACTCGTATGGATACTGATATTATAATTATATCAAGCCTGTGTAAATAGCAGAAACTTGATCTAAAGCTAAACAGACGGGTTTAATTAATCACATTTTATTGCGTAGCATTATGTAGAAATAAATATGATATTGTCAAATATAAAGTTGATTAATTTAGGAATGCACAAGTCCTGAAACTGGTCTCTAGTTTGTCTCTAATTGAATTTGACCTATACTGATTCTAAAATGGTCAATATTGATTCTAAATAGACAAGATTCAAATGTCACTTCACGTGAAAAAAAAAACTTCATATCATCTAAAGACAAATAATAATAAGCATAATATAATAGTAAAACCCACTACCCAATAATTGAGATTTTGTAAAGGATTTTAACCATTAAATATGGTGTTAAAAAATTAAAAACAACAAAATATATTTTTTTAAACAAGTTTTAATGTACAAAATATAGTAATATAATAATTGTAAACACAACCATACTTCGGTTTCGCAATTGACCTTGATTTTTAGCTCCAAACATCTATTCTATAGAATAGATATATACGAAAAAAGTTAGTATAGTGTACAGTATCTCAGGTTAGTTAAAGAGAGCATGTTGTAAGAAGGCAGTCTTTAATGATATGTACAAAAAAGAAATTATTGATTTTCGTTAACAGGAATACTAAATAAATATCAGTACTAAATGATATTATCTATATTTATGGGAAACTGATTTTTCTAAATAATATTAAAAGAGATTACTGTTAAATTAATAGTGTCTCGAGGTTGCATATTACTGCCTTTCGAATAGCCAACTGAAAGCAATATTGAGTTTGATAAAATATAATCAGATATAAAAATCAAAAACAGAATAAGTTAAATTTGTTTTTTAAATAAGATAAAAATGAAATAATTCACTAAATAAATTGTCTAAAATATAATTAATTCGATTTTTGCCAATAAAAAAAACAGCAATTGTCACAAAAAATCATGTGCACATCTTGAAAATCGGTTGTTTTAAGTTCGTCACATTTATTAAAATTTCTGGATTTGACTTTTCTGATATATTAACATTGAAGATATTTATTGCATTTTTGAAATCTAAGAAATTGTCACAAACCAAAGTGATTATTAAATTATGATTTTTACACATAATTTAAAAAGCAGCTATAGTTTAAACATTAATACACCGAAGAAAAACTATAACCTAAAAATATGTTTTGATTATATGTATATATAAAAAATTGAAGAAGAAAAACAAAGAAACGACGTGTAATTAAATCATCGGTTATACACCACTGAAATATTTTTCGATAATCATAACCAGGTCAGAAAACATACATTCATATAGAACATGCAATTAACATCACAATAATATACATACATACTGTGCAAAATATATTTACAAAATAGAATAAGTTTTCATAGTAGACCTTATTATACAATCTAGAATTGTGCCAATAGTACACTAATAGTAATATTATGTATAGAGAGAAGATGATAAGCAAAAAACCTAACACACACCCCCTGGTTATATTATAATCCATAACTAACAAAACCAAAGCTAATTTTAGCCTACGACCGTAAAACGGGAAATGTCAAGGCACTTAACTCTCTGATGTGGGTCTCAGTCTTGTTAGAGAGAGAGACACACAAGCTTGGCATGGCAAGACAAGTTCCTCTGCTTCAATTCTAGTGCTTCCCAAAAAAGGAGCAGACAGGGAGACAAAAAGAACGAACGAGTCAAAGAAAGGATGGACGGATGGATGGAAAGAATCAGCAGCAAGGTGACACAGATCCCAGCCAATTCTGTGTCTAGAAACAGGCGATACAGTATGAGAAAGATAGAGAAAACTGGACAGTAAAGTGCAAACAACATTGGTTCGAACACACGCGCACTATTAGATTTGACTAGTGGAATTGAATGGATTGATGGATTTTCAACTATGTACATAGTGACTTGCTTCCTTGCCGGTCCAAGTGATTGCTACGTAAATTTACATCCCCCAAAAAAATGGAAAGGAAAAAACACATTTTTCTTCTTTATCTCGTTCTCTAGTGAGACATTTGCGCAGTCACTAACGATTCAGCTGTGCAAAGGGTCACAGAATTAGTCTGCTATCGAGTCTTGATTCGGATTTGAACCGAAAAAAAACACATAAAGGGCGATGATTTACTCTCTCTCCCCTCCCCCCCCTTACAAACATAGAACGGTTATTTTTAGATTATGCAGGCCGCCATCCCCACTTAATGTCAGTTAGTTGACGAGGCGCTAGCTCTGAAAATAAAATATTCATAATCGCCATATGCATGCGAATAGATTATAGATTGACTATGCAGGTTAGAGACACCTTTCCTGCATCACTCGTTGGTTTGTCGGCTAACCAAATAAAATAGGAAAGAACCAGCAGGCCATATTATATACTGCTAACCTGCCACAAGATATTAGACGGCAGGTAAATATATAGTCCAAAGAAAAAACGATTTTGCTAAAACATCGATGCATGAGCTGAATTGAATCATTTCAGATTGATAATAAAACTAAATTATTATTGACACTAATCTGCCCTAAAAATGAACAGTGTGAATTTTGTATTAAATTAGTGTCAAAAATAGATCAAACAATACTTTTATCAATAATGCGCTCTACAGAAAATTGGGACTAAAGCATTATCAAAAATGAATTATCTATAACAAATATGACCCAGTTAAAAAACATTTGCTGTAGATTTTAAGCTGTGATGTTTAGCAAAGAATTGCAATTCTTCCCTAATTAAAGAAATAATTAGAGAAGTCATAGAAGCAATTCCTTGCTCAGTCGATTAAATGGGATAAACGACTAAAATAAAATAGTATAATAATGACGAATCAAATCATTTTCTCAAGCCAACAGGGAAATATAGCTAAGTTAATAGTGATTATTAAAAAAATAGAATAGGTTTTATTTGCTAGTTTGAAAACAAATATTTTATACTTTGTAATAAAGTATTCAAATTAAAACAATTAGTAACATTCTAGTTCTATTAATATCGTTCTAAAGCTAAGAAATAGCACTTTTACAGAAAATTTGTATTTCTGTATTAAATCTAAATAGGTATAAATTTTACATATTCTCTATGTAAAGCTAGTGGTGCAAAAAAATAAACGAAATTAACAATCAACAAACTGTATGATTTAAAAAGAAAAATATCCGACCTTTAATTTATCCAAGTGAGATAAAATATTACTTCATCATCGAAAACTCGGCATATCTCAGTAATCCGGTTAAATATAGAAAGAAAAACTTTCCTTCATATTCTACAGAAAAATATGGCAGACATCTCGATAATGTTTCAAGTAAATAAAAATATATAAGCTTGAATAATATAGCATCTTTAATTTGCTATTATTTTGTTACATTCCTACTATAAAAAGTCTGAGCGAAGCGACTGAAAAAATATAAGTAGGTTTTTTATTTTTTTAGTAACATGACATTTTTCAGGGTATCCTTCCTAATTTCTCGGTCGCTCCGGGTAAGTTAATTTTAATATTTTTAGTCGGTAAATTATCAAATTGAGACAAATGATAGAAAAGCAACTGAACAGAACTTTCCATGTATTTAGACAAAAAGTATTATTTATTATGTATTTTAGAGGTACGCATTTACGCAAAGAAAATTATACACACTTACAATAAAAAATACCATAAAAATATATAGCCATAAAAAGTATTTAATTGAAGAAACACTTATGTGAAACAATATTAATACAGTTATATAAAGGAAAAACCGAAATAATAGAACCGTTGAATGGTAATCTAAAATTACGCAAATAATAATAAGTAATATTATTATAAATATCTTTAGAAATGGCAAAGAGTTTGTCCATAAAGATCGAATATTCCATATAGTTGAATTTCTAAGATATAATCCAAGGAATTAAAATTGACATTTGAGATGTGAATAATAGAAATAAAACATTACAATCGGTTGAAACTGAATTAATTTGAAGTTTAATCAAATATAGGTATCTATTCGAAGAGAAGCCATTTGTTTTACAATCTTCAGCCCCTGAATTTTCTTCAAACACAATCTTTTTGCATGCAATGCGTCAAATTTTTTTTGGTCATTTACTTTATCAATACGATCTGCAGACTGTGATTTCTCTAGTGACTTTGTACCACTTCCATGCTGAACGGGGTGATGTCAACAATTCGGAAGTCAGTTGAATATTCAATAAATATAAAGCACAGTTAAACACATCGTCGACTATTCTTTGAAATATATCAGAGATAACTGTTTCATATTGTCTGAGTCACAGAACCTCATCTTTAACTAAGAAACCACTTTCCACACGGCATTCCCATGCAATAAGATGAGCACTTTTTAATTACAAACGACAGGGTTCTGTAATTATTTTTGTTTATAAGAAGAGCAGCGGAAAATCTCTCCAGGCGATATTTATTTATATCAAAGGCATTAATTTCTTTTTTTAATATCACCGTCTCTGAGTATTCCAATTTCGCTAGTATCAGCACATTCAACAGACATACGTTTGCATTCAACGAATATTTTTAACATCTTCTAAAAACGTCTAGTAACGACAGACGATTTCTTTTGAGAATGGTTGGTGGCAGGTTCGACTAATTTCACATAAAGTCGTATTTAATTGGAGAGCTTTCGAGAAGTGTTTCCGACGTTTTTAACAAAAATAGTTTGCAGTCCTTATAAAACGACTTTTTCTTTTCATCACATACGTTGTTTAAGACATCCTTCGCAGCAAAGCTAATATCAGACTTTTTGAAAATTACAGAAATCAATTGCAAACACGCTTTTAAAACCTCTCTCAAACTAACCAAAGAAAAAAACACCTTTCTTAAATTACCATAATGGAAATAATGGAGCAGTTGTTTGAAATCAATGCATATATGGTTTCAAAAGCAACGATACCATTTTGAAGAAAGATATTTTAGCGACGAGTAATTCATCACCAAGAAACTCTTTTACATTGTAAAAAACTTCGCTGGATATACGGGCAGTTTTGACTTTTTTTTATTTGGCATCATTTGAATAACCCATAGGTTTTATAATAAAAAATACACTAGAGACTTTTTTCCCGATTATTCCTATGTCGCGGACACTCTGAGTCAAGTTGCCCTCATATTACTCGACTATATTGGGTTTTGTCTGTTTTAAATCGGATAGCCGATTTACATGAAAATGAAAGTATTATTTCAACAGAAATAAACTAATTCAGACCAACACACCTGCATAATTGCTGGCGTGTGGAGGATGTAGTCCACCGAGAACTCATCCTCACTTGCACAGGACTCTCCCGTACCCGAAACCTTCTCCACACCAGCGGGTGTATCACCATAGGAGGGTCGCTTTGGCTGAAATGTGAGACCACCACTGTCATCCACCGTCGGCAGGATTTGGTTGTCAGGGGAAACGGCATCGGTGGGAGGGAGGTCATCAGCCGTGGTGACACAGGTTCTTTTCTCCGAAGTCTGCATCACGTTGGAGTGTTGTCGGGCTGCGGACAGGTGAGGCAGGCAGTGGGCTGCTTCGAATTCCTCTTCTGTTACGGCTGCAATTAGTGGAAAATGATGTAAATCGATTTATAATTTGATCAATACAAAAAACGGGCAGCCTATAAAAACTGTATCGATAATATGTATAATGTATATTTCAGCTAGAAAAATAATAGATCTTTTGCTTAATAAATTGATCACTATTTTATTAGATGCTATAATAATTATTGTCTAATTATGTCTAAAGCATGGTTAAATGCAATGATAATAATACATTATTATGTATATTTTAATGTGACCGTAAATTTTATTACATATTCCATATACATTTCAGACGAACTATAAAATACCTTGTCTATACTAAAAATTATATACGTTTTATATAAGACCTTTATACAGAACTAAATTATAAACGTCGTTTCGATATAAAGCTGAAAAATCGATAATAACATCAGAAATAATTTGATAATTTCGACCGACAGGATCAAAATGTAGTAATCTATCTAAACTTGCCTTAATTTTTTACAATTATTACTACTTAATTTCAAGGTAACAACAACAATAATCAAACAGTAAAAATTTAAGATTGATAAGCTATTTTTTAAACTGTCCATTTGTCGAAAATAATCGAATTAAACTATTTATTGTTTACCACAAGAAATGCAAAAATATCACTGATTTAAGCTAGAATCATGCCACGATCTATTTTTAGTCTGGTTACACCCCCTTTCCGTCAGTAAGAGTTCCAAGACAACTTATAGCTGTATTTAAAAATAGTATATTAGCTATTAACCAAATTGTAAGAAATCTAGTCATTATAAACCTTGCAATAATTAAACAGTAATATATCACAATTATTCAAATGAAGTAAAAAATAATCAATTGAAAGTAAAAAATTTAAGTAAAAATCAGGGTGGCCGCGAATCCCTTCCAAAAAAATTATAGTATATCCAACAAAATTATAGTATATTTTTAAAAAAGCAAA
>JAYRBW010023741.1:0-12539 GCA_036023295.1 Invenusta paracnida
AGTTTCTCTCAGTTGTAGGCAGTTCATGAGTTTCTCTCAGTTGTAGGCAGTTCATGAGTTTCTCTCAGTTGTAGGCAGTTCATGAGTTTCTCTCAGTTGTAGGCAATTCATGAGTTTTAAATCTTTTAAGTGTATGTTTCTTATTTATATAAGTATTGTCTTTTTATTTATGTATATCTACATTTACAAATAAATCGTAATTATATCTAGATACGCTCTGAGTTCATATGTAATAGTAAGCTATAAGTAAACATAGAAACGACAAAGCATGCCAGAGCGTATAACACTTTTATTGACGGGATAAGACCAGTCATCCAATCAAAAGCCATGATTTGCCTGTAGCAAGTCTCAATAGTCTCTCAAGAAGGAAACAATTACAATTTATTAGTTGTAATTTGATAATAAATACGGTTTTGCAGTATACAAATATTATAAATTCGCTTTATATAAAATTGGAATTGGAATATGTTTCTTATTGAAATATTTGACAGAAAATTCTTTAAAATATTTCAATTAGAAAATGAAGTCTATACAAGTATCTGCGCGAAGAAATTGCAATCCATTTTAATCTGTGAGATTTCCTTGATTTGCGAAAAACTGTTGAAGTCATCGAATATGTGTTAGTTTCATATTTTCAACATTTTATAGCGAGATATTTCTGTAATATTTATTTAAGACACTGCAGCACCACATTCTGTGGTTACAAATACTTGACTAGTTTATTAGTCCATATAACTTTCGCTCAGTTTTATATTATTGAATTTTATGTGAGCTACTGTCTATTGATTGTCAACTTTTCATTTTGTTTATACTATGCCTGTATGCCTATATATACTTCATATATACTTGCATATATGCCTGTCAATTGTTAATTTGTCTATGTGGCATATTTGTTTATTATTCTGTTTGTTTATTATTCTATATAATTGTTTGTCAATTTTTTTGCTCCAGTTTGCTTCAGATTATAATTATAGCCAACTGTTTATTTAGGCATCCCTTATAAGTTGGTATTTATTTCGCTCTGCATTTTTATATAGAATTGTACACCTTGTTTTCTTCAACTTTTTATATAATATACGTATTTTGCTGTTTTAATTATATTTCAAGAAATTTGAAAATAAATATCTTGGTATTAATAAGGACTTTCCAATGGAACAATGTACATTTTTTATTTATTTTCTATTTATTAAAATTGAATATATTTGAATTTCTAGTTTTAAAAAATGCCAGGATTACATAATTACCTATATAACGTTTTATTTGTCATTTATTAATTTTCATATACGTATAAATTAATATTCTCATCTATTGAATTAATGGGAAATTTTAATCCTGTGAAATGATGGGATATTGATTTGTGAATATTTATTAATTTTTGCAAAATTGTATATCTTACTGAAGAATATTTTGTATAATAATTTTTGTTAATTTTCTACTAATTCGTTGATTGCGCTATATATTTTTGAAACGTGTTACTTTTAATTATAGTACCAACTGATTATGTTATTGTTTGTATTACATTCTCAATTAATTATTTATCTCTCGTATTTTTAAATTTTTTGCCAAATTGCTCAATTTGCTAAGCGTATTCTTTTCAAATCATAAAATCAAGCTCAAAATAAATTTTTAAAAATATATTATTTCTATAATTCAGTTTTTTAGTAAAAATCATATAAAAATGAGACTACAGGACAATTATAAGTATCAATTTATCAATAAACGTGTATAACATTATATTAATGTATAATTTACGAGTATGTTATATAACTTTTGTAATAATATTATTGAAAGGCAATACTCCTGAAAGTTGAAATATATTTTATGTATTAAATATTGTATATCACATTTAAACTAATATTTTGATTTTATTTATTTTCTCTTATTCAGATCTTAATTATGCGGAACTTTAATAACGTCTATTTTTTATAAGTTTATTTGAAACGATTCTATTTGAGGTGTATATGTGGTTTTTGAATCTAAATGTAGTAACTGATAAAATCCATCAGTTTCTGATCAGTTAATATGTCAAACTTAAAACTACTACTTATAAGTTATAGATACCTAAGAATTCAATTAATAAATATGGAATTTTGTAATTGAGAATTCCAAATTTAATCCATAGGTTGGTTTTTATACTTATGAAGTCATGAGCGGAAATTTCATATTAATTTGTTATATTTAATATGCATAAACATCAAAATCATTTTAAATGTCTTAATGTGCATTTTGAGAGAATTTTACTTAAAATATTACCATAAATGTGCTTTCTAAAAAATTAAATTATTTCGATACTTTTTTTCATATATTTTCTATTTTCTATTACATGATATAAGTTTTTATTATATATATAATGTACTTTTTTAGGTTTTATTTTGCATTAATTTTCCAGATAAATATCATTAGCCTTAAAGCGGTAAACACATTCTTTATTATTTTTTTTGTAAATATTTTTGTTTTTATGTACACATTTGTTCAGTTATTTCTATATTAACGTTTATGTCTGATAAAAGTAAACAATTTTAACTTTATTTCAGAAAGTACTATATGCTTTAGAAATTCTATATTAGGTTTGTCATTCTATGCTATTTTATGATAGAAAAATATTATGTAGAATAGATTAAGAAATAACCTCTAAACAGGTAAGACGTAACTTAGTTTCGGAAAAAGTAACAAAGTCAAGACAATTTGTCTAATTGTCTAACATTGTCTAGCATTATTTACGAACTTCTCTAACTGTATAAGGCATTGAAATCTGAATAAACAAAGTCTTTTAGTGAATCGTATATTAAATAACTCAACTCAATTAATTACTTGAACCACACTATATATCGTCTTTAGTTCTTATTCAAAGTTGTACAATGAAGTAAGCTCTGTCCCGTTATTGCAGTCATTATTTGCTTAAAAGTTATAATATTCACACAGTCTTTTTAATTGTGGGTGCTCCAGAATTAGAGAAATGACTGCATAACTGCAAGATTTTCTCTGTAAAGAGTTTACGTTATCGCTCTGGTCTAATTAGTCATGTCTGCAACCTTTTAACTAAGGATAAAATTAACTTCTTATGTTATAGATATTTCTATGCAAATGTGAATATGCAATGAGAAACTGGTGGGGGCGACATTGGATAATTCTGACGTCACGCTAACCAAAACATCTTTGACTATAAAGTAGCAATCAGTTCCTCAATATAGTATTGTCTTGGTCATTAACCCTTCCATATAAGGCTAAGATATTAGGCTGCTTTGTAAATGCTAATTAATGACACATTCTGTGATTGTAATGGACAATTACACCATTATTGTTATTAAAAATAGCATTTTTGGCACTTGGATTTAAATCCAACCAAAAAATCTCAATTATCTCAACTCTAATGATACAACATTTATACATTTTTTATGCAATGAGCGAGTCAAATTCTTCAGAAAGTTTTTGCGTAGTAAGGACATCTGTAATATACCAGAACGATTACTGTCGTCAGCTTTGATTATGTTTATAAATATATATATGTAGTATTGTTAGGTAGATTTCCTTTAAATAGTAATTTATAATACGATTTTTGTAGCATTATGTCATTTTCAAACTGAGAAAATGCTATCTAAAAACTATAAATCCAAACAAAATTTAGAATAGTTTATATGAAGAATAACACCTCTATCAAAATCGTATATAGGATTTGCTGCTAAATTAACTTTTGAAAAATAATACGTTAAAATTCTCAGACTTTTACTCAACGCGCCACAAATTTCAGCTTACGCGTCCTGATCAATTGAAAGTAGAATTTGAAATGCGACATAGCTTAAGTTGAAAAGTATTTGTAAAACTTATAAATATAGTGTTATGATTTATATCTGCGCAACGCTTATTATTAAATCCTGTTATATTCTACATAATCCTATTTATTCGTCTTCTTTTTGCTGTAATTTTTAAATATACGAATGGAGGAGTAATGTAAACTTTTCCGACTTTTTGTAAAATAATACAACTTTTTGCACTTTATTAACTATAATTCAGCCAAAGGCTTGGTCACGGTACCATATCCTAAAAATGTACCCTTTTGTCAAAAGCCTATATTTTCAAATATATATATGCATGTCTCTCTCAAAATTCTGAATCGGGTACGTATTAATTTCATGTAATAAATCGTGAAGTACATTAAAAATAATATTTATGGTAGAAAATATGACTTTTTTTCAACTTTAATTAATGTTTAAAACAAATTTAAAAAGTTAAAGTTTATATGAGAAAATGTTTTAAACCTTTTTTTTACTAAAATATGATACAAAACATTTTCGACACAAAGTTTAAAAACTCTATTATTAAATAAGAAGCCTAAAAATTATAAGGGGATCTGATATACGCCCCTCTTCTCTCCTTCTCCTTTGGAATATGGAAGTGCAAAAAAACTCGGTTTAGATAGGATTATGTATACTTTAAGAATTATAATAATTTCGGTGCTAAATAAGCTTGCACACGTTTTTTTGCACTAGAATTCTATGTTATGAATGCAAATGAACATCGATAAACTATAATTGGTAAACATTTTGTTGACAAACAGCAATACATGCGTATACATTAATTCACTACATCGATTTAAAAATGGCGAAACTCGTATTACTTTATTTTTTTAAATAATGATAGTTCGTGAGTTAAATTTGAATAATTGTCTCTTTTCTTTACATATTTTAAGGTTTGCATTTTAATTTATGGAGTATTATAAAACTATTATTGAATTTGTTCTAAGTAGAATGTTTAAACTGGAAGTAAATTGAATGTGTTATTGTATATTTTAGAGCTTCCAGCATGTCATCTGTGATATATTATTGTATGTTTCTGAAAAGTAGGTGAGTTATCGAATACACGTAGACTTTAGCCTACTTATATGACTTCACCGTGATTCAGACGCCACAACGTGAACAGTGATGGACGTAAATCGGAACAGGAACGCCAGCAAATAGCTGCCCTCGACTCAGATGAAACTCTAATTGGTAAACCAACTCTGACCTCCGCGTCTATTGCTAGGGATGACAGCGTGTCCGCATCCGGCGTGGAAAGTAACCATGACAACAATAAACTACCTCCATCAACAGCTGCTTCTTCTTCCTCGTCTGATTCGTCAGGTGATTACGTCACAGCTGAGGGGACCTCACGGTCGATAAATCGATCAGGAACTGGGCAGAACACCGAAAGGACACTACTCAAGCCGGATGGTTCTTCGTTCGAGGTTTGTCGCTTGATTTGATATTCCTAAACTAATCCTTCTGTGTATCAACTAATATTTATTCTAAGTTAAAACTCTTTTGACTTTTTTTTCAAATGATTAAATTTTGACAAAATTTAATTAATTTCTTATTGCACTTAAATTCGTATTATATAAAATTATTCATTAAAATATTGATTAACTGAATAATACTAAAAACGTTTTATTGAATGAACTATAATTATTTTCTATGAATAAAATTTATATTTCAAAACAATTCTACAAAATTTCAAATTATGTTGAATACAATTCTTCCTTATTATATGAAGTTTTGTTTTTTATTTTATATTAAATTAAATTATAATTCGAACATAAATTAATATTTTTTATATAAACTGGGATTAATGTAATTGATGTAATTAATTAATTAATTATCAGTGAACCGTCTCACACACAACCTACGACCAAATTAACTCAGGAAAAATCTACCTTAGATAGTAACCTTCTAAAAACTGTCTATGTACCAATACTTTACATTTTTGTAAATGTCATTTACATATGTATACTATAATCTACAAACAACTACATTTACTTATTTATATTCTATGTATGTATATATGATAATCCACACTGTAATTATTATTTTCCTATTTAAAATGCTATTATTAATATGTATTTTACAGGAAATAAAGCCATTTATTATTATTATTATACAGATCAGACGTAAAACTAAGAAAACGAAGATCAAGTGAATTGAAAAGGTTTAGAAAATAAAACTGTCTTAATTGTATTTAATTTATTTATTTGTCTCTATTTAATACTCCATTTTAATAACTCTTTTACGCAATTAGGCCAGTCCTCATATTGAAACCTATAAACAAGTTTTATTTATTAAATTTATTTTGAATATAACATACATAATGTCATATATCTTTCATAATGATGTACATAGGACGAAGCTGGTTTTAAATATATTTTATTTATTTATTATGGAATTTCCAAGATTTTGGACTATATTTAGAAATATGAACATGTGGATATGTAATTTGAAGTCTGAATAAATTGCTACAATATTTATTTTTAAATTTCGATATTTATTTTTGTTGATTTTCTCCAATTTCTACAAACACTTAATTTGATATACACTAAATGACACAAAGGATCGACACACTAAAACACATTTATTGTATTTTACTGTTTTTGTTAGTTATTATTATTGTATGTGCTAACTAACTACCCAGTTATGCAAATCAATATTCGCGTGAATTATATGATTTCCACTCCCCTATACATCAGAAATCCCAACATATTGAATGCAAGTTAAGTATAGGTCATTTTTATTATCACATTAATACATTTTTAAAATTGTAATGTTCATTTATCTTATGTGTATAAACATAAATTATTGGTTGCAATTCGTTTTGGCATTTAGTGTAGGTATAGATATATAATATTATAAAATAAAAAATATAAAAATAACTATTAATATAATTCAACTATTAATTAATTATAATTATTTGTAAAAAATAGAAATATGCCCAATTCGAAAGTAATATGTTCATAAATTTACTATCCGTATAAATAATAATGAAAATGAATAAATACAATATGCTGTCCACTTTTTCAAATCAATTTTCGTTACAACATAAACTGTTGCACATTACAGTTATAAAATACGGTGTAGAATGTAAAGGAGCTTTGTCTTAATTATCTATTTACAATACATATATTTGTATATGTAAATAAGAATTTTATAAGTTTGAGATCCATACTGATATGTATATGCATGTAAATAGATAACTGCTAACTACAAATATAATTTTTTTTAATTAGTTGTAAATTATTCTTATAATACTACATAATACGCTATCCTTTCATTTACCGCTGCCATATGTTGTCGTCAAAATAAACTCGCAATTTTAAAATGCTTGTCCTGTTTAGTTTTTTCGAGAAGTCTATGACTAGATTTATGTGAATATAAGTTGTACTGAAATTTAAATTGATTGATTTAATTATTTTTTTAGGGAGCGTTATTTTCTAAAATTAAATTACAAACAACACAATAATTAGTTTTGTAATGGCAGCCAATAATGATTCAAATCTATAAAATATACCCTTATGATACATATTTACGAAAATACTGGACTTAGTCCTTTGTTGAATAAAAAGTTTCGTCAGTGTGCAGAAACCTGAAAATAAACAAAATGCTGTATTGCTAAAATAGTCGTTTTTTATTTTGGCTATATAGTTGTAATCAAATTATTGCTTCGTTAAAAATGGAAATCATTCACAATTTAGAAAAATGTGATGTACATATTTTGGTAATAATATCAATAATGATACCTGTATCTAACAATAATTCAAATGAAACAGCATATTAATTTGACAACAAATTGTGTAAATAATAACAAAAGAAGTGTTTGTAAATATACAAATAATTACTTATTTATACATAAATACATGTACATATATATAATATGATTGCGTGTGTACATTGAAGTGTCTAGTGTTTCAGGAATATGGTATGCGAAATATGGTATTACTGTGTTACTGCGAATATAAAAACTGTAAAATGAATAATTACATATTGAACGTAGTTTTAAAAAATATATAAAAAATATTTACTAGTAAATAATAAAATAAATGTTCAGGAAGAGTAGAGTAAAAGCGTAATTAGCCAACATGTATTATGTATGTGGAAACAATTATGAAATCAAAATGTATTTGTAGAAGCCTAATTCACGAAATGAAATAACATTTTTTACCAAATAATTAAATTTACTCTAATTACGTTAGTTTTATAAAGGATCAAAAATGCAGAATAGTAAAACATTATTGCGAATTATTTAAAAAAAGATTCCTAGAAAATTAATTTATCTCGCCATGGATTTTTGTTTTAATAATTGAAATGTGTGCATAAATTCTAACGTATCTTATACATCTTAGTTTCATTGTTTTATTAAATTCAATAGTGATCATCTTAAATGAAATATGAAATGCTTTGTGAGACATTTTATTTATTTTTTAACTCATCAAATAATTCTATGGAGTAATATATCTCAACGTAATTGCTATTCCATGCATGAATAAATCTGTCCGTTATTTAACAAAATATTTATGTAAATTTGAGTTTTAAAATTGTGTATAAATGAGGTATAATTCACATTAATATACCTAAAATGACACATAATTAAAATATCCACTGGGTATATTATATTTTAAAATTATTAACGTGTTGAAAATATTCACTTACTCAATTATATGTTTACACCTTATTTTAATCTGATAACATGTTATCACAGTGGAAATATGCTGCTTAAAAGCAGGCAATATATTTATCAGCGAAATGACGCATGATTCTTTTCTTAAGACATGTAAGATTTTAGTCCATTTTTACTCTGCCCCAGGAATGCGAGTGATATTGAAGCACGTAACTCTCGTTATAGAAGGCCCGGCAGGTGGAAAGATCGAGGTCAGACATTTCATTGTGTGATTTGCATGCGTCAATAGTTGTCTCCTTCCTCTTCAGCCAGCTGAATGGATTAAAGTACTTGGGCGGGTAGATCTTCACTGAATTGGGATATCGTTTCCGATACTTTTTAATGCTTTTTACGAGTAGAATCGGGCCCGTCTTCGCTTCAGGCACCAATTTTTTCCCTGAGTTCAACATAATACCATGAATAACTTCTAACCAAAAGGGATGCTTCGGCACAGAAAACATGAAAGAGTTCTGGGTGTAGCCCTCCTTTATGTGAGATGCGTACTGCCCCATCATCGCCCCAAACACGAGTTCATGGCCCTCTAAAAGGTGTTGAAAGGGTCGAAGACATTCAGCGTCCAAATCTGCATAAATTCCTCCGTAGAGAAAAAGGTAGACGTAACGCACAGCGTCCGCACGCGTGATGTTACTGGGCAAGTCGTCGTAAGTCTTCAGAAACCAGGGTACATTGTTCTCGATAAGTTTTCGATTGTCCTCGTTTGACCACATGGTGTAATTCCAATCGGGAAAGCATTGAAGCCACGATTGGGACCACTGTTTGAATCGTTTCGGGATGGTGTGTGTTTTCCAGGACTGATGAATCGGAAGCTTACCCCACTTCTGGAATATAGTTTTTTCAGCTTCAAGGTTGTCTGCAACATCGTATCGACGAGGATATAAAAATGTTGCCCAGTTCGGTTTGTGAGTTTGCGTGTACGACCTTATTAAGTTGAGTATGAACAAGACACAAACAGTTAACAGAAATGCGGATAATATTTTCCTTGACACACCCAGCATGCTTGTGGTGTGGTCACACAATGGTCTTCTTAATATTTACATACTTATAATATTTCATCAATAAGCCTATACACTTTATGTTGGAATAGACATTTACATCATAATGTAAGATACTTCTGTTATTGGATATTTGAAGCGTCCTATAGCAATGCTCTCTTTGTATTGTAATTTATGGTGAGTTACTGCTTAAGTCTTCAGTGTGTCTTTTAACTTATCTATTTCAAATTTTACTCAAGTTGTTATTGCCTGATTTTGATCAAATAGGAAAAAACGTTTAGTTAACATACATGTTTATAATTAGTTTCAATGGATTAGATTGTCAAATTAATAATTTTAGTTTTAATTGTTATATTTGTCAAGTATATCATTACTATCTTACTATCTTATATACTACGTGTATATAGCTTATATTTCTCATTTGGGGGTGGTTTATACTAAATTCTGTAGGAATCTACCAACCTAGAAATCTAGTTTTTAAATAAGTACACAAAAGTCTTTTTATAAATATTTCATTTTTCTTAAATGCAATTAATGGACATTCGTTTTTTAATGGACAAAATATGATGGATTTGTTTTTCAATGCTTATATAATGACTCTAGATGCAACAGAATTTAGAAAATATATTTTATTAAAAAAATTTCACGATCGAAAAAGGTTAATAATATAAATGCTAGTAAAAACAATGTTCATAATAAATACGTAAATATAAGTACGATTTGCATACACATTTACTATCCACATTACTAATACAGGTATAAGAATACAGATCAGACGTAAAACTAAGGACAACGAAGATCAAGACAATAGAAAAGGTTTAGAAAATAAAACTGTCTTAATTGAATTCTATCTGTCTCTATTTAATACTCCATTTTAATACCTCTTTTAAGTAATTAGTCCAGTCTTAATCTTGAAACCCATAAACAAGCTTTTTTATTGAATTAATGTACTAAATCATATCTTTCATAATGATGTACATTGGACGAAGCTGGTTGAAATATATTTTATTTATGTATAATGGAAATTGTAATCTTGGCCTTCATTTATTTGGTATATTTTGTAGAATTTTTCCATTGATCCTAAAATAATAAATAGCTTCAATATTTATTTATACGTTTCGATTTTGATTTTTGTTGATTTCCTCCAATTTCTACAAACGCTTAATTTGATGTACACTAAGTGACAAAAGAAATCGACACCATAAAACACATTTATTGTATTTTACTGTTTTTGTTAATTATTATTATTGTATATGCTAACTAACTACCCAATTATGCAAATCAATATCCACACGAATTATGTGATTTCCACTCTCCTATACAGCAGAAATCCCAACGTATTGAATGCAAGTTAAGCATAGGTCATTTTTATTATCACATTAATATATTTTTAAAATTGTAATGAACATTTATCTTATGTATATAAACATAAATTATTGGTGGCGATTGGTTTTTGCATTTGGTGTAGGTACAGATATATAATATTAATATAATATTAAAAAAATATAAAAATAACTATTTATAATTCAACTATTAATTATTTATAACTACTTGTAAAGAATAGATATATGCCCAATTCAACAGTAATACGTTCATAAATTTGTTATCCGTATAAATAATAATAATAAAGTTACATGTCTGATTAGCCTCACTACTTTGTTACATGTCTGATTAGCCTCACTACTTTAGTCGTATTTCAGAAAAACTGTTTTTTTGTTTAATATGTTTCGTGGATAACAGAATTAATATATATTGTTGATTAGAGATTTTTCTATATTTTTTCAAAGTTTGGACGAGAAAGGACTAACTCTGCAAGTTTTTAAATAAAAATAGTAATTTTCAGGCTTTTTGAAAGAGTATATATTGATTGTCAATGTTTTTTAAGTAGAATAATTTGTTTTGTTGTTCCCTGACCAGCTAATAATATCATAATTTATAAATTATGAATATTAAAACCTGGGTAAGTTACGTATGTATAGCAATTATTCATTTTTTTGATTAGAGACTTTGATTAGAGACATTGATTAGACATTGATTAGACATTGATTAGAGACATTGATAACATAATTTACTTTTTGCAGCTTTTGAAATATTACAAAAATTAATTTATGTTTCTATAATGTTCTTGTTGTTGGGAACTCAAATATCGTACTATTTTTTGTTTCTTAGTAGCTATCTTAATCCCGAAAATAAAAATAAAAATAATAAGCCTGGTTTTGCGCTTATCAGACGCTTTGAGGCTATCCAGACGGTTATGAGGCTAATCGTACTAATAAGATAACTTAGGTGAGGCTATAACCAGACGGTAGTGAGGCTCTTCATACATTTATGTTGAGGCTTACCAGAGACGTAAAATTACAATGAAAATTGAAAATTAATAAATACAATATGCTTTATATATCCACTTTTTAAAATCAATTTTCGTTACAACATAAACTGTGGCACATTACAGTCATAAAATACGGTGTAGAACGTAAAAGAGCAGTGTTTTAATTACCTATTTACAATTTATTTGTATATGTAAATAATAATTTTATAAGTTTGAGATCCTTTATACTGATATGTATATGCATGTAAATAGTTAATTGTTAACTATAGAAATATAATTCTTTTTAATTACTTGTAAATTATTCTGATAATATTATAATAATATAGGCTGCTATCCTTTCATTTACCGCTGCCATATGTTGTCTTCTAAATAAAGTAGCAATTGTAAAATGCTTGTCCTGTAGTTTAGTTTTTTTCGAGAAGTCTATAACTAGATTTATGTGAATATAAGTAGTATTGAAAATTTAAATTGATTGTTTTAATTGTTTTTGGGGAGCGTTATTTTCTAAAATTATAATACAAACAACACAAAAATTAGTTATGTATTGGCAGCCAATAATGATTCAAATCTATAAAATATACCCTTTTAATAAATATTTAGGAAAAAGACTCGACTTAGTCCTTTGTTTAATAAACAGTTTCGTCAGTGTGCAGAAACCTGAACATAAACAAAATGCTGTATTGCTAAAATAGTCGTTTTTTATTATGGCTATATAGTTGTAATCAAATTATTGCTTCGTT
>JAYRBW010023752.1:0-12539 GCA_036023295.1 Invenusta paracnida
ATAGTAGACTCTATTATAGGTGTATCATAATTTCCATTTGACATTTTTTATTTCACATAAACAGTTATGGTTACAGCACAATGATAGTAAAGGTTTAGATTGATTGTAAATCAGTTCAGATATAGTATATTTCTTTTCAACTGTATTTCACTTGATATTTCTTTTTAACAGTATTTCAGTTGACATTTTTATTGGTTTTGTAACAATATATATATATATATGTAGGTAATAAGTACTTTGGTTGATCAATATTGTTTAAAATAGTCTATTTTTTTCATCAGTGTTAAAAAACGCCAGAAAAACTCCACTATTTGTAAAAAAACGCATGGAGGAAAAAAACGCCAGAGTGGCAGCACTGATTCGATGTTAAATGCAACAAGTGAAATTCAACAAAAAAGGTGGTCTGAGAAGCCTGATAAAAGTATAAAAATTAGTAATGACCAGATAGAATACATTTATGAAACTTCAAAATGCAGGCTAACTGTAAGACAGTTAGATGTAATAGATAAGCAGAAATTAATAAAACTTTTAAAAGTAACATTTATAAAAAATTATTATTTAGTGAATAAATTAACATATAAAAATGAGAATACAACTCTTATACAATTTAACATGAAGCACGTTCAAATACAGAGATCATGCTAGTCGTGAAAAATACAAAGTAAATGTATACAAGAAGAGCAACTAACTGGCTTTGGAACGAGTTCGCGAACATATGGAGTCGTCCAAGGCTAGATCTTCTGGGTCCCCTTCAGTCATCATGGTCTGAAATCGGGTATCGTTCGTCTTCACCGCATGCTCAAGGAGTCGGGAGAGTGCCAGAACGCTGATAAATAATATGTGGAGAAAATTACTGTCAGTGCAAAGACATCTTGAATAAGATCCCTTTTATATTTTTATACTACTCATATACACACAGTATATTTATTCTTTGCTATACAATTTTTATTTCAAATAAATAACAAATTTGTTTTTAAAATACAAGGGCGTGTTAACCTGCAATATCATAATTTGCAATTGACGATATTAAAAATTGTATTACAATCCGAAAAAAAGGTGGATAAAGTTTTGACATTATGAGTTAAAATTATATTAATGCTAGTTATCATTAAGATATTTCAAATCAAATAGTTTCAGCTTATTTTTCGCAAAACAAATTATTTAGAGCAATTATGAGTTGAAAGCCTCAACATCCATTGTATCACCCAAAAATTCGAAATGGACGAGATACGAGAAATAGCGACGCAGATAACCCAGTTTCTTCCTTTTTGATTTCCGATCATTCAGTATGCTGCTATTCCACGTGAAGCTCTACCATATAATCGACCTGTCTCATGAGTCTAATCTTGGTGTGTCATTTATGTCCCAGAGGGAGAAGGTCCCTTCCTGACGGTTCGGAGTTTTAGAAATTTTCTCAACTGTGCAAAGAATACAGACAAACAGACTTGTCCACGAATTGAAGCCGATTTCTTCAATGAATATTATAATCTCGTGCACTCCTTCGTTTATGAATCAGTTTGTATATCCTTGGTCGTTTTTTCTCATAACACTGTTTTGTTGTTTCGGATTATCGAAACTTCTTTACATATTATTACATATCTTATACATAATTTAAAAACATTGTATCGAGGATGTTCTTTTACTGTAACTAGGTAAGTTTGGCTTGTTGGGAAATTTCTCTATCAGTCTTTGATTAAGATAACAGAAAGAGAATGTCACGATAGGCACTCATCTAAGTAGTTGCGCACTTCATCGCCCAGTATTTCGCGGTCCTCCTATTGGTAAGCCACTAGTGCTTCGATTACAAAATTTAAGCTGTACACTAAAAATGTTTGTCCTTGCAAGGCCGATAAAGTTGCCGCTATCTATAGCTATTCGGATTATTACTCTACACAGGGTTCCCACGCTTTTGACTAAAAAAATTCCATAGGTTTTGCCATAGGAAAATAATAATTCCATAGGATCACAAAAATTAAAATTAAAAATATCAATAGTGCATTATACACCTTATTTATGAAATATACAATGTTCCATATGATACATATATCAATATACTCATGTATACAATATTTAATGTTAAACCAACATTACAATGTTAATCAAATTATGGATTAAAAGGAGTGTCCATGTACCTACTTAAATAATTATATGTACTTTTTATAATATAATACACAATATTACATTTAATTAAAAAACACAATTTCTTAGCCTTCTCTTATACATTATTATATTTTAAGAATATAGTTTTTATACTTATAGATAAATAATATATAGTATAAAAATGACATCACTAAAATAATTACTATAATTACTATTTAAATGTCTTTGTCAATTATAAACCGGCATGTATTAGAAAGCTATTTATTTGATTGTAAATATTTAAGTAAGAGCATAATATATTTTGAATTTTTAAATATAAAAGAATCATAGCTGTAATATATTGATAGCAGTCTTTCACATCAATACTTACAATATACTTTGTAAGTTAGTCGATAATGGAACTGTTGTGCTATAGCTCAGCACGAGTCAAGACAATTAGTGCTATAACAATATTTTAATCGGATTTGGTAACAAATACTGTTGATTGGTAACATTTCATAGTTGATAATTTCATTTAGCATTGCCGGCAGACCAGTTTAAAATGTGATGTTCTCAACTTGAATTTAAATTTAGCAGCATAGAAGACAAATGTCTAAATATTAATTGTGATTTTAGTATAATAAAGTACGATTGTCTCATTCAGGACTGAAAAATCTATATTATCCTAGGAGCCCGCTAGGAATAGTTTTATGATTGTCAAGGACTAGGGTGTGAATTAAATTATAAGGGGAGTAGAATTCAATAGTGATTTCCCATTTATTTTAACTGTTCTCTATAATTATAAATAAAATTTACAATTTTCAGTTAAAACTATTACAAATGCCCATATTTTTATAATCAGATAATATTATGTAGCAATTTTTTGATATTTTTTATCGTATTCTAACGGACCTGACTTTGACCTGATAGTCTCCAAAGAAAAGATGCTGGTAGGTGCACCAAGTCTGCAGTACTCCATCCAAAGCTGGCCTTCCCTCGGCATCGGGTACTGAGGTGAGAAACTCCAGTAGCGCCGGCAGACTCCAGTGACAGAGCTGCGCAAAGACGAGAATAAGGGAAAGGCGGGCGCCCAGGAGATTTGTGGGAGCACGCCCTCCCCCACCTCCTAGGTCTGTGGGGTCGAGCGGTAGGGAATTTAATTTGGAAAGGCAACCACGTAGGACAAGGTCGGCATTCTCGCCCAGGTCCCCGCCCACTTTGAAGAGGAGGGCGCCAATGAGGCGGCCCGCGGGGGAAGCCCATTCAGGAGGGGCATTGGGATCCAGAAGCCGGGACACGACCTGTAGGGTGTAGCCTACTCCGTTGTTGCCTGCAGAGGGTACGATAGAGAAGTTTGGAGATAAGCTATAAAGTTTACGACTGAGTAGAATAATTTTGATAATTCTAATCATAATACTTCCAGTGTCATTTATATAATATATCGCTAACTTAAAATAAAATAATTGAAAGAATTTCTACAGGTAGTACACTCTACGAAATAATATATCAATACACACATAATGTTATTAATACATACATAAATAAGAAATAAATATGTAATCAGATGGGAAAGTTATTTTTCTCTGTACGATATATTCTCAAAACTATATTGATAATAAAACTATCAAATTTATAAATATTTAACTGAAATATATATAAAAAATCTATAAATATATGAAACAAATAGGTAAACAGGATCAATTAATTGACGTCTAACATTTTCAGAAAAAGCAAAGAAAAACACTCATTCACACATATAAAAAAGTATTTCACAATATTTATGTATGTTTTTAAGGAATTTAATTTTAACAATTATCTAGAACACAATTTGCAATTATAACTAAGATTGGTAGTACACATAAGTAGCTTGGTATTCGGACGACGGTTAAAGATATTTTGCCTTGCGCAGTATCCGTAGAGTAACTACTTTCCTTAATTTGCATTTAATGTACTAAATTCAAATGTTTTAAACCTCCTATAGTCTTCAACTGATAATAACAAAAAAAGAAGGAAATAGCTATACAGTTAATGTAGTATGTATTATTGAAATATCATTTTGATAATAATACTGATTTATATTAAAACTAAATTAAATAATAACAAACCTTAAAACAGAAATTATAAACACCTTTGAATTATAATAATTTCGGAAAGTAATAAAAGTTTGAAGAGAACATTCTTCATAAATAACGAATTAAAATAAAATAATAGTATTAATAAAGTTATGACTAAATTTATAAATAAATAGTAATTTTTGAATAATAATTCTAATATCTATTTAAGAAAACGCGATTATCAGTAATAATTTTTAAAAGGGTGTTGAAAAAGTAAATTAAGAAATTAAGAAATTTTTGAATAATTATTAAATAACATTGAATAATAATAATAGACAAATATCAAACAAATAGAAATTTGAAAAAGATTCGTCTAGTTATTAATTATTATGTCTATATTTTTATTGCAAGCATATTTTTCTTTTCAATATTGTAAAATGAATAATGGGTTCGAAGATTATACGTAATGCATGATTCAAGAGAGCTCACCATGATCATCGTGCCATTGGCAAACTTGATTGGCACCAACCAGAAGGAAGTCCCGAAGAACCTCGCAACAGCTCTATTAAAATGCAGATATTTGGTTCTAAAATCTTATAAATACATTTTAAGTAGTGACAAGTAATAATAATCACATTAATGAAAGGAGATAGTAATTTTTACAATAAATTTGTGATAAAAACTAAAACATAGAAAAGGAAATAGTACGAAGAAAATCAAGATTAGCACGTAAATAAAAAAACGTTAAATATATGTTATAACTTTCGTATTTAAATTAAAAGAGAATTTGCATTATATTATGTGAAACGGTATTGAAGAAGTAGGGAAAAATCATTTTTACCAATTGCTTTATACATTCTTTATTAAAAGAAAACGTGTAAAAAAGTTGCCAGAAAATAGTATTCATTGCCCCAATTATATAAAATATTATCTGATGAAATCAGAGTTATGACCTTACTTACTAGTCAATCTATCTGCATAATACATACTTACCGAGATAGCGATAGGATCGTCGGATACAATGCCAACGTGAACTACAGCTGGAAATGCTCGAAGCATCATTTCATCAGTGAGGCATGTTTGCGTGCGAACAAGGGTGGAAATGACGTCCAAAGTAGCCTAAAATCATGTTGGACAGAAATAAAAAACGTAAGGCACACAAACTCACTCATTACTTAAAAACTACGAAATGTCCTCCTTTTATTAATGTTTCCATGATTTTACAAATAGTTTTTTTTACTTTCTACCGTATTTTAAAGGTAAAATTATTTAATTATCATAAAAAATTAGAATCACATTTTTAATAATACCAACCAAAATAAATGTTACATAAATATTAAATGTTTCCAAATTATATTTATTGAATTTTGTAAAACACGACGCCAGCAAAATAATTATTACGCATAGCTTTTATATAAGCTGAAGTATGTTTTTAATTGAGACATTATGTAATATGGTATAACCGGGCTAAGCGGTACTCGACACTTACTCTCCGCAATTTATGTAGATTATAATGAACTAGCGATTAAAATGTGAAGTCCAATAGAATAATCTATTGTGAAAGGTGCAAAAAGAAAACTTTTGTAGTTAGCGCTGTAATATCAAAAATTAAGAGCACACAGACAGCAGTATACAATATTACATCATTAAGTTTATATTATATCAATGTTATTATTTCTATAAGAAAATTGTACAAATTAATAACAATTCTTCAGTAATTCTGAAATTGAGTAAAAATAAAACGAATAAAAAAATGTGAAGTATAATATTGTAAAAGAAGATGACAAAAATATATACCAGATCTGCCAACCTAATGACATAGTAAAGCGGGACAGTATTCCCGCGGAGCTGGGGCCCTATGGCGAGGCGGAAGCCGAGGCTATAGTTGCATATGGAAATGCATCTAAAATCAATTATATCTACTCTCTCGGATAAATTTTCAAGTATTCTGCACACCTTTCATTACTAAATAATTTCCAGCTCATTAATTTACAATACTGTATATTTTAATGTATTTTATTAAATGTAAGGATAAAAAAAACAGCCAATAATAATATGAATAATTATTATTAAGTTGAGCATAAAACAATTAGAGAGATTACAATTAAAATTAGTACATAATGGTGGTAAGATAGATGCTCTGGAATAAAAAAAAACTTTATAGCTTATCCCATTTAAAAGTGGTAGTTACAAATTTGATACTATATATAATAATATATAATGGTATTAGAAAATGATAATTTGTCTATATAAATTACACAGTAAAACTTATCAATAAAAAAGCTTTATAGGTTATCTAGGTTTAAATTAATAAAATTTACAAACGATTATGAAACCAATTATATAGGCGACAATATAATATAACTACTGTTATTAAAAAAAGTTAATAATATTTTTCAAAGCAATATATTCAAAACGCGAGACATCTCTCTACTTTCGCGGGACAGCCACAAAAAGCGGGATAGTTGGCAGGTCTGATATATTGATTATAAAACTAAAGAAGTTAGTTTTAAAAGGACTTTTGCTAACCGACTAGCTTGATCTAATAAACTGACCTCGACAGCGCCACATTCGATTCTGTCGGCTCGGGAAAGGGTCTCAAGAAGAACCGGGAGAATGGATTGTTCAACATGGGCCGAACAGCCTGGATTGGACGAGAGCTCCTTGAATATATCATTGCAGACCATTAGAGTGCTAGGAACTGGATGCCGTGTAGGCGTGAGAGTCGGAGGATGATCACAATGAAGTCACAACACATGCATCGCAAATGACATGCCAATATTTCCCAGTGTTATAGGTACTTACTTAATCTAGATATTTGTTTTACTCTAAACAATGGAAATAACTTAGCGACATTCTAAGCCGATATTGATTATCAAATAAGGTACTTTTCACTAAAATTTCTACATTGATAATTTTATAGAAACAATATAAATAATAGGATTTTCATAATTTGAAATAATAAGTATCAGGCATGAACAATATTATCATTGTAAAACAATATTTTCATGCATGTATTGTAGACTTAGCGCTCAAAACATTTTTTATAAAAAATATAAAACTTCTAGACAAAAAAACCAGGTATTCTAACAATATGTTTATTTATAAATAATCTATTTTTAATTAAAATTGATTAAACGAATTGGAACATTGACATCGTGTTACATAATAATATGCACGTCGAAACAAAAAGTCAAATAAAAAAATATAATCAATATATTATAACATTTTAAACCAATGTTTATATTTGTAGGAAATTTTTGTAATATTACATGCTTGTAATAGGATTATATAGCGACAATAGAAAATGATTATTACTAAATATAATAAAAGATTAGAATATGATATTATTATAACACAAATCGAAAGAAAAATGATAGCAAGTAAAATAAAAAGTATAACATGAAATCTTAAATATAAACTCAATTATTATAGCATATATGTATATAGTATCTTACTAATATTATACTGATGAAATATTACCATTAAAGTAGTGTCCAAATATCTGTAAAATAACTGGCGTAACTGTTGGCTCCACAGAAGCAGTGAACTCTGGAATGATCTATAAATAAAAAATCAGCATTAATGAATATATTAATTAACTTAGCATTTCAGACATAAACTATTAATGTAAAAACATAACATTATGTTCACAAAATTATAATATAATAAATCATAAGTTCACTTAAATAACAACTAATAAATTATCGTAACATCCGTGAATTATTATGAAATTTTCACTGGATAAATAGTAAGAAAAGCAAAGCTAACAGTACAGGTTTATAAACATATCTTTTATCAAATAAAATATTTCATAAGTAAAGTTTATTTACTTGGGTAAGACTTAAACAAAGAATATAATTTAAGGGGACTAAATGATTACTATCATGAATGTTACTACTACTAAACTTACTAAATGTTATTACATCATTTATGTATTATAAGTCATCTTTAAGTTAATATTGAATTTGATTCGTTGTATGCTATGCTTATTAATTAATTAAGTAAATGTAACATTCTCTGTGAACAACTATATATATTAATAATCACAAGTTCAAAAAGATATATCAACATAACTTTTTTTAATTAGTGATGTAATATTGTGCAACCGGTCAATATTTTGAAAATATTCTATTTTATAGATGTATATTCTATATTTTATTCTTAAATTATTCGCTTCTTACGAAAAAGAGTGTTTCATACGGAATGAACTCACTGTGAGTAGGGTGCTGAGTGTGGAGAGGCCAATCACCAGAACACAATCCCGGAACTCCTGTACCATGATCATCACTTGCTCCACAAGACCACCTAAAAATGGGAGTAGATGACTTGTTGTCCCAGTGGACTTTATATGGTCACACACCTGACAGGTTGCACGAAGAGCAGACACTCGGATCACGTGACTGCGCTGGGGCTCCAGTGACGTTACCAGGATCTGGAGCAGGCTGCATAATGGGAGCATAAAAACTATAGAAACGACAAGTCAATAACGAATCAAAGATATTTTGAGTGTGAGGGGTGTAAATAAAATGGCTTAGCGGAGAATCAGTTTTTATGAATATAGATTTTCACATAATACTGTCAAATAAACTTTTCCATAAACAATTTCCAAAAATAATACTTCCTGGATCATTATCTATTGAGTATTTTTTTGTGTTTAGATTTTGTAGAAGCTATATGGAATTCTAAAGCATAAACATATTTTAAAATGTTGAATGTTTTAAAATTTATGATTGGTTACCAAAATTACTGTCAAAGTATAAACCATTTTTTTCAAATTAAATATATCATCAACTAATAAAAAACGTTTAAAGAATTCCCTGACTGATTACCAACACTATATATTATAATAATGAATAAAATAAGGCATCATTATTACATACTTATTAATCATCTGCGGCATGGGAACGACGACTAGAGAAAGACGGCCACTCGACCATAGAGCAGTGCCCTGAAGAAATGGGTAGTCTGTAAAAAAAACATAATATATAGGAAAAAATGTAGTTCAATTTATTGTTAATTTTATCAATTTAATTATTTTAAAGTATAACAAATACTAACTTACTTTCGGCATTTAGAGAGTCTAATACAACGTGTTGAAAGAATCCAGGAACATCAAATTCAATACCTTTAGCCATTATTCTTTTACGAAAATGACCTATGAGATGTAGCACAACCTCCTGCAATTTCCACCTGCAAATGAATGACGAGAAGTGAGAACAAGGTTATTAAAGTAAACTATGATAGTAAAAAGCTATATTGTGTGATTTACCAACCTCAAATATTACAATTTAGACTAAAAACGGACGTATTTTTAGACAACAAGTTAGTTTTTATAATTATCATGAAGTATAATTATATTAAGTAAAGATTAACAGAAGTCATTTCATAAAAAATGTTGTATTATCTTAATATTTGTGTATAGTTTAGCAACCAGTTAACCAATTATAATTAATAATAATAATAATAATAATAATAAAAATAAATATATAATAGTCAAAACTCAATTACAGTTTATCTACAATTAGAACGTTTAACAAGAGCGCATTTATTATCTTACCAGGATTGGTTTCCTGCCAGTTTAAATGTCGCTATTTCCTGCAGATGTTTGTTAACGGCAGAAATGAAGGCTGTAGTCCAGACTCTTCCATAGTTATCACACAGTGTCTGACAGTCACAGAAACAAGTAGTCAAAATTATTGGTGAGGTGATATTAAATGATATATACAATTAAAAAAAAAATTAAACAACAAAATTACATATTAATAGAGCACTACACAATAGCATAAAAAACAATTTTACGCTGCCTCTACTTTTCTCCTATAGTTTAAACATAGTAAACAATAAAGTAGACAGAATATTATGATAATTATAATAAATTTTGCTCCTGGTCATAATTATATAATAATTTCATAAATATGCAATAATGTATTGTGACTTACATCAAAAAGCTCAATAACGCAAAGACGAACTGTGTAGGTGTAACAATCTTCTTCTGTGTCGTCGATATAATCACTGACACTTTCCTGCCATGTTGCAATCTACAAAGGGAAAATATTATAAGGGTAAAACATGCTAGATATGTGTAGGTAATATAAATAATATACAATATGGAAAATATTTTTCAGTTGAGAAGAAGCCTACCTTACACTAAGCGCGTATACATCACATACTATAAACCACAGGTCATTAAAACGCCGCCATCTAAGAATATTGAATTTTACCAAAAACGTTGGAAACGCAGATCAGTTATGTAACAGGAGATAATATGATATTGCCCTGCTGTTGCATTATGTTTCAGGTAATATCTTATGTATTTATACATAAGCAGTAGCAATTATATTACCCAATATTTGGCTGAGCATGTAGAAACAAAACCCATACTTAAATGCTACCGTTGGAAAAATAGACATTGAGTCTAATATTCTGCTATTGAAGTACTTTTGCTTTACATGGATGTGCCTACCTAGATAGCCCCTTGATTAGATGCGAAACGAGTAAAGGGGAGATTTAACGCAGTGAAGAGATAGAGTTACTACTGATATATGTCACAATGCATATGGACTTCAAGACCAAGCAAAACAATTATTAATATGTCAATATATAATTACCAGAAAGTCAGATTGAACTTTATATGCTACGAATGGTGATTTTTTGTTGGGAAACAAGAGACGGGAATTGGCGACTGACATCCAAATTAGTGCGTTATATTGATATTAGGTAGATACCTACAGATGGTAACGGGATCCTTCAATTCATGGAGAGGTCATTATGGTTTTTTAATTTTGTGAGAGGACAGTAAGCTCATTGATGTTATGACTTAAATTTTAATAATTAAATATACTAACATTATAAAATGAAACGATTCCAGTGGCTCCAGCATCCCTTAACGATGAAATAATCATATAACAGTTAAATTATAATAAAAAAATAAAATTATAATGTTTTTATAAGATATTCATTCAAGGCACAATATTATGTTTAATTATATAATTATTACCTATATAGTTATTATTATATATATATAGTTATTATCCATATAGTGTGCAAGAGGGGGTGTGAAGAGGGGGGGGGTATAAGGCAAAATGCGTGCATTTGCGTGCAGGGGGATGGGGCGATGTAAACAAAAAGCGTGTGCACTTTTTTGGTTTAATATTGGTAATGTTATTTAGTTTAAATATACTATTTTAATTATAATCGATACGCACGGACCATAGAACTATAAATGTTTTAAAACGTAATTTTTTCAAATTATATATTTATAATAATAATTTCTTATGAAATAATACGTTCTATCAATGTTTCATTCAATTATTTTTTATTGAATTATTATTTTTATTATAGATAATAATTATGTTATATGCAATTCGCTTTTTTATTTGTGACTTTATACTATAGTATGTGAGTTTGATTAACTAAGCATGGGAGGGGGGGGGGGTCTGTAAAAGCGTGCCGGTGCGTGCAGGGGGAGGGTGGGTGTCCAAAAAACCTTTAAAATATGCGTGCACACTATATGGATGCCCCCTAACCAGAATTATCTGCTAATATTTTCCTTTCTAACTTTCCTTTAATGTAATATTATTTAATCAAATCTTAGAAATAGTCACAAATGATGTAAAACGACCGAGCTGTGTCAGTAATTTACATTATAAAAACGTTATTAATAACACAGGTCATTTGATGCAACTAAGAAACCTATTTCGCTTATTCGGTAATTATTGAATGAGAAGCAAACTTGTGAGAATTTGAGCCTCCTAAACATTTCAAATTTAAATAAAATATTTATTGGTTTATTTGGTTGCAGAGCCGGCGTCGTAGTAATCAGGAGTCACCTTTACTTGTTCAGCACTCCTTAGTGCCCATTTTAAGGTGATCGAACTGATCATATCGAAAAGCAGTTGGTAGTGGACACTGCGTTGACTTCCAGCTTTATTATTTACATACTTCTAAACAATAAATTTCTGCAAAAAAATATTTAATTTAATTAGGAAAAAAATAGATATAGTAAAACAACAAATAACATAAATATTACTAGTAGGAAGATCAAGATAGTATATCGTAAAGATTTTAATAATTCTTCACTTGCATCTGTTTATTATCTAATAAAATAAGTGCCTCTTAGTTTAGAAAAAGTTTCAAATAAATCGTTTCCACATTCTAGTTATTATTATATTAAACATATTATTTTAAATGTAAGTGCAGGCCTCCCACGGGTAAAAACCTTTATTTTTTAAGGATTTTAGGACATTTTTGATAAAATTTTAGGACAAATTTAGGACAAAAATAAATGCAAATGTGTATAATACAATATTTATTAGTGTAGATATATAATTTCCTTAGTACATGATCAATAAAATTTGAGATTATTTACAATAGATAGTATTTATAAAGTGTGATATAGTTATG
>JAYRBW010023763.1:0-12539 GCA_036023295.1 Invenusta paracnida
GAAGAGGTACGGAGATAAACAACCACCTTTGGGCACCCCGGATGGTATTTCAACGTAGTTACTAGAGACATTACCCAATACAGTTCTTTGTGTTCTGTTTGTTAGGTAACTTTCCACCCACCGGATAAAGCCGCCTGGTAGAAAAAGAGTATTGAGGCGCAAAAGAAGCTTAGCGTTCTTATTACATATAAGAAAGTCATTAGCTTTCTTATTACATATAAGAAAGTCATTAAGACCAGTAAGGAGACATTAAAGTTTACTTATTTTCTTTTTGTTCGGCGAAAACATTTCGACGTCTATTATTGTTGACAAACTTTTGGGCAATGGATCTCAACTTTAAATTTGATAGTTAAATTTTTGTGGATGTGCAGAAGCGGTAGCAGATTGTTCCATCGCTTCCGAGTCATCGCTGTCCGTAAATAGCTTTTAAGCGCCGCTGAGACGAGAAACTTCTCCCAGCTGTCACTGTTGTAACTGGAATTATAAGGTACAATCGCGCTATTTTTTCCACTTCACTCATTAGTGTTCGACCAATTGGCTACACACTAAAAGCTTTGATAACCGTCTTCAGATTTCTTACTTTTACAGATTTTCCAATTTTGCAAGAGGTGCTTCTAACGATTCTTGGTTGAATCTTCTATCAATTTCCCCTACAACTTTCTAAACCTTCGATGTATTACTGTTGAAAGTACTCTTTAAGGGTTTCAAATTTATGCTGCTACGATACGCCATCAAGTCGTTTTGGAGCGTTTCTGTATCGTGGGAGGGCAGGTGCAAAAATATTGAAAGTAGTGGCTTCATCAATGCACCTCTCATAAAATCAGTGGAAGGATTCATCGTCACGCTGTAGATTTAAAAATCATTTAACTGTTTCTGCTCCATTTTCTGCATCGTACACGGTTGAATCTACAGCTTGCATTGAAATTGATAGCTGCTCTGTGGCGCTGAAAATGACATGAGAGAGGCAAAGACCGAAAATAATGACACATTTTTCCAACATTGCTAAATAACCACCAGTTTTTTATCGTCTTTCTGTGTATCATTTATCTCGCAAGAGTAAAAAGTAAACATTTATAGTTTTTTAGAATAACTTCCAGAGCTCCAGTTCTAAAGGTCCTTCTGGTTGGACTTATACCAATTTTACTGTCATTGCTCAACTCGTATTGATTTTTATTGAAAAGACAGTCGTTTTGGTGACCAATTGATTAAAATAATAAATATCTTTGCATAGTTCGAGGACATCTCTAAACATCTGGAACTGTCGGCTTGTGTCTTGTATGTAGGGTAAGGTTAAGGTTATGAGCCAGGCAATGGACGTATATCGCCTTAGGCTCCTCCTAAGATGCAACAAATATAAAGAATTCATTTAAAATTTAATTTAACTGATATAAAACAGTCTGTTTAGTCCCTTTTTTAACGATAGGAAAACTAAATAATCTATATATGCGATATATTTTTATGGTTGCAATCGTATGAAAACATAAAACCATCTTAAAATGTTAAACTTTATAAACGAAATTAAATTGTTGGTTCCTAACTACTTAAGCGTATCTAAGGATTTAAACAAGAGTTCACTTATGTTGCGCATAACCATATTATTGTTTCATCGCTGGACTTATTTCATACAATACCATAAAAATTTTTGCCAGTAATGTGTAAACAATTATATGTACATAGATTAACCAATTACTATATGTAGGTACATAACGCACATATCTATTTTAACTATACTTTAATAAATTCTGGGAGTGTTTAATCTTTTTTTTGTACTGATCATTTTATACACTACAGTAGGTATTTATATATGTCGTATAATATGTGAATGTATTAATATGCAGTCCCCATATATCACCCAATAATTGAGGTAGAGGGTGCGTAGCAAAATCACAAATTTGCCGCCCCGATATTCTATTACTGCGAAAAAGAATACGTTTTAATTTTCAGTGTCTGTGAAATACCCAAATACAAATGTATGAGCTATCGAGTCAGTAAATTAATAATAACAAACTTTAGAAAATATTCCTATTTAATAATATAAACAAAAGCGCAGAAATGTTCACTAGAAAACTGAAATTCAGAAGGGGGCTCTTAGAAGCAGTAGCACAAATTGGAAGTATTCAATATTCGCATTTACATAGTTTAAATTATGATTGTGAAAAACAAATTTCTTAAAAAAATTATAATCAGCAAAATTTATTTCTGTTTGTTACTGCTATCTTCAGTACTCATATTTTTGAATTCATGAGTTTTCTGTTTATTCAAAATAATATTAAAATATGTCATTACATTTTTATTTGTATTCATTGTAAATGTGATATTTTAAATAGTAACTAATTTACAGATGTGGTTTTTTTAATATTCATGCATTTTTTTCAACTAAGTAAAAGAAAAAGAAATGAAACTTCACCATTTACAAAATTAGAAAAATTAATGAGACATTCTTAATTTTAATGGGATATTATTTGATAGGTACTTTATAAATATGGAATTATTGCAGAAAAGGAATTATTACAATATATACATAAAAATATTCTCATACATAGGTACATAAATGATATAAGTACTAAATAAACAATTAAATCCGCAATTTAAAAATCTAAGTATACATTATTCTGGATGCCTTCATTATTTTTAAAATTGAAAAAATTGTTCTTATGTGGTTTATTTTGCGTGCTTTTCGTTATAGCTTATATACGTGGCTGTATGTATATTAATACAGGGTGCTTAAAAAATCGTTTTTCAAAAACAATTTGTATATAATCATTTTATGTACTGATTTTTTGTAATTTGACCAAAAAGTCAATAAAGTCCTCCCACTGTTTCTCATCTAATATAGTTATCGCCATTCTCAATTATGGTCTCCAGATGACTTCTGAAGCTTCGACTCTGTGTTCAACTTAATGGCATTGAGAGATCGTAATAAATTGTTTTATTGGTGGCATCTATTTCTTGATTTTTTCAAATTCTGACCACGCCTGAATACTTCATAACACATTAAACACATATCTGTCCACCAGATTGGTGTCGGGTGAATAGGTGTGTTGCTTCAATAGCCTGACATGTTTTTATTCTAGCCAGTTGCGAACAAATCATGACTTATACGTAGAGTCTGGCATTATCATGCTGTAAAATGATTTCTCATGATGGAACAATGGCTCTGAATCGAATCCAGTCATGTTTTATGTACAAAAACAATATAACATACTTTTCCTCATTTATCGAACCATCATTATGTAAAATCTCATAGTAACAAATGGATTTTTATAAATTTGATACTAATTGGAAGATAATTATTTTTCAGAAATTGTCAGTCATGGAATTGAGAATCGTTCGCTTACACCATTAATCCATCCCCACGCATTTTCTTTCGAAGCACAGTTTCTCAGATATATACCCACTTCTCATCTATCATTTCTATCTTTTATAGGACTTTTTGGCACTGCATTATATTTTTAATTTGTGAATTTTTTAAATTGTGAATTTGTTTATCCTTTAGTTTTTATCATTATTATCCTTTATTATCCTTTGTTTCTTTTCCTCATCCTTTATCCATTTATCTCACAAGTGAGCATATTCCTAACCTTTTGCTTTACTCGAAAGCCTTCATGACAACGTCCTTTAACAAAGGCTTAAAATGTGCAAATACCTATATTACATATATGTACATAGTAGTATGTAGTATGAGTAATATGATATATATACACGTACACACCAACACACGTGTACATATATTAATTCTGCACATGCATTTGCACGAAATAAATCTGTGTATGTAGCCCAGTATAACATAGATTTATAGAGTCAACCAATCAAAGAAATGGTTTTCCTAACGTTCTTTTCAAAATCATTCAATTGGTTTTAACTTTAGCAAATGAACGTGCACGTTTTACATTAAAATATAATTTTCTCACATCACACGTTTTATAAATATTTTATATCACCTATGATATAGACAGATCATTAAATAACTTCGTATGTATTTATATTGCTATATTTTCTATGTAGTATTGATAAAATTATGTTATCTCTCAATTACAGCAATGTTGATTGTTTAGTTGACTTCTGTTATTCCCACCTTACTATTTGTATATTATCATAACTATATGATACAAGATCAAAATTGAAACTAGTACCTGGCATTTCTCAGATTAATATATTCAATTTTTTTCACTGCTATACTACCAACAGAGATGTGTGTATTTTCATGTTGGGATAGGACCCATTCAATTGTCAATTCTCTTGCTTCTGTTCAGTACTATGTACTCTTAACAATTTGGAGTTACTCTGTTTTAGGTGAGTCTAACTATTACATTTTTTCCTTTTATTTATTTTTGTTTTGTTGAGCCCTTATAATACCACAGAACCAACCAAAATAATGCACCAACATATGGCACTAGTGCCTTATATTGCCACATAATTAGCAATCAAATATGAGTTATTTTTTGTTTTGTTTATATGTATATACAAATAAAGTATATAGATATTAAATCTTAATATCTCAGTATATATCAACAAAGCTTATAAATCAATAATACGCATCAATCAGTATATAAATGTACTTTTACTTTCACGAGTAAATATATTGAGTGAATTACATTTTATTATTCTCTCATGTGTTTACCTATGTTTCCTATATTTACAATGGTTATATTTTATGTTTATTTATTAATATTTGTTTTAAGTTTTTCAATAAAAAACATTTTGTTAAAAATAGATCGTTGACTGAAATCTTCATATATATGGTAAACACAAAGCGCATCACACGATTTTATAGAAAATAAAATATCATTTATTTAAACATTATTTTATTAGTTAAATGTATATATTAGGTAGTTATATTAAATCCATTATTCCATTTCTTACATATTAAAAAAGTAACTTGTTGTAACAAAATATCTATGCGTAATATGTTTTACTGATTATTTATCAAATCATGCTCAATTAATATAAATTTTGCATCATCATAAGCATAGATTAATGATAGATAGAGTTTTAACTCTAATGTTAATAATTGATACTTCTATGCTGATACATCAAAACCCTGAATAAAATAATCCTTTAAATGTTGATATCCATTAAATAGCATACTTATTAAAACAATCTTAGGTATAACAGTACTATATTGTAATTGTTAAAACGTAGGTACTTCAAAATAATTGGTAAATAACCGTAAGTCTTCAAAATAATTTACAATTAATATTTTATACTACTTATTTACGAGAAAAATTACAGAGTGGTGCGTGTGAAATCAATAAGAGTTAAAAATATGTCTACTACTACTCTGTGATTATATACACAATACACTCATTGACGCAGAATAACCTCAAGGGAAAAAGCATCGTCGAATTAAAAAACAATAAAAATTAAAACTCACTAATTGATCTTGATAAACAGTTGTTAATTCGAAAAAATATACCGTGTTTCCGCAATAGCCGGACCTCTAAAAATGGCTAGGGTATAATTTGCATAGTTGGAATAATAGCCGGGCCTCTTTTAATAGCCGGCTTCAGTCTCTTTTTGTTGTGTACCATTATAAATCTCTTTCTCTCAATATAGGTTATATATATATAACCTACATATATAATTTCTGAATTATGTTCCGAAATAATAATAGCCGGACCTCATTCAATAGACGGGCCTCCATTAATGACCGGGATTTAACTCGCACTTTTGAAATGACAGCCAGGACTAGGTATTAATTACGGAAACACAATATGCTTTTTCAAATAAAAACTTGTTTCTCTATTTATTTCTAAATTATGTGCAAACATATCCATCATAATGCGTCTATATTTTTTCCAAATAATACTGAAGTGTATTCTGAAATAAGCAAAGTTATATACTTCATAAGCTGTCATATATGTGTGCATATAAATATTTTGAACAGAGTGTCCCAAAATTCCCTGGTAAAATTAAGAACAAAATATAAAAGATCAAATTATATTCCAATTATGTTTATACTGAGTAACATATATATATATATGTATATAACTTACAATGATAAGAGAATATACAATTAAAAGTAGAGTCATCGCAAATGTTCAAATGGTAACCATTAACAATTACACTCTCTTGATAACGTTGTACTACATAACTAAAATTTAAATTGTATGTGCAAATTTAATGTTAACGTTATGTAACTGAATTGATGTAATTACAAAATAAATGTTATTCCTTGTCAAACAATCACTAACTACATTAAATTATTTTGCTTTATTCTAAAATTGCAACATTAAATATATTGGGTGTTATAAATTACTTTATATTTTTATGGTATGACTATTATACGATATATTGCTTTATACTTATTTTATACAAGTAATGCTAAAAGTTTAAAATTAAATGAAAACAAGAAACTCATAATTAAATTATACAAATTCCACTCTACATCTAATCTTTGATGAGGAGGTTTAACCTTTAAAAAGTTCTAATTTTAATTTTAACTTTAACTTTTCTTGCATGGATTAAATTTTAAATTTTAACTCTAATTGTAATTATCAGCAGCATCACCGGCTTTCCTACTTTATTCATAAATGTATTAATTTCCTATAAAGTATACAAATTATTACGTTAATTGATTTTAATAATTAATTTGTGTCTTTAGATTGCTTTCAAATATTTGTAATACTTCTTCGTATTCTTTCATATTATTTTGCAGAAAATGACGATTAAAGCTTTTTAGTATATTCATTTTGTCCATTGGACATTTTATTTGTATATAATTACTATACTGAGTGTCCAAAAGCAAGCATCAAAGAATATACATATATCTATAATACATTTTAGCGATACTGATGTTTTGATTTTTATGAATATAACTGTAATCTATAGATTTTTATGATTTATTAAATTTATCCACTGTAGTGTTACATGGTTAAACAGATTGCTTTTAACAGATAAAAAACTATTTGTTATTATATTACGTATATGAACAATAAGTTATGCAAGCGTTTTCTATTCTTTCAATTTTTACATATTTTTACATATTATTTTAATGAATTCTAATAAAATAGCGTAGATAACATATTTATCAAGTTTATACATTGCGTTTTACAGTATAAAATATCCAACGATATTACCCTTTCGTTAAATATTCATTTAATAATATATTGCAATATACATAACAAAAGTGAAACAATAAAATAATATCAATTATTGATGAAATGTGTGTTTGTTATTCATACCAACGATGAAAGCACAAATATGAATCAAAAAGATAACTATAATATATATTATTATTAGTTTTTATATTATTGCCTATAGATATTATGATGTGGTTATTTTATTACATGGATAGTTGTTACTGCCTTTTTATGTTCGTAGGATTTATTTTATTTTTTAATAATTAAGCATGAAACAAATATCTATAAAAGCAACTCATGCGAAAAGTTTTCACGTGTATATTATTCCCTAGAAATTTAGATAGAATTAGCTGACTGCTTAGAAATATAATATGAAAACAAATAGAACGATACAAACCAGAGTAAAGATATTCTTTACTCTGTGATAAAAACAACAATCGAAGACTTTTGAATAAAAAACATTTTTGTGAAAGGCATATTTTCATTTACCTTTATTCAATAAAAAAATAGCCTGCTCAAATTATGTGAGTTATCCAGTAGATATAAATTATACAAAATGAATAATAAAAAGTAATACTACAAGATGTATATTCCAAGATGAAATATTTGTTATGTGGTTTTGGACACATTCAACGCAAAAATATAAAAAATACATGGTTATATTTAGCAGCATAAATTGTTGTTGGTGGGAAAAGGTGTTTAATTAAAATGATGATTAATATTATTTTGGTTTAATATTATTTACAGCTTATCCTTTAAACTAAAAAATATGGTTTTTATTATTTGAGAATCTGGTAATCTCTCTATGTCAGATATAATTCATATTATAAAAATAAGCTATGATAACATATGCATTTATATACATACCTATATGCGTATAAATATATAAATATATAAACATTTGTATGTAAAATACGAAAAATAAACTCTTTGTTTTATACTTTATTAATAAATGCAAATATACACTTTCCGTTTATTTCTGTGAAAAATGAGCAAATAGTATCACATATTTTGAAGAAAAATGAAAAAAATATATATATTGTCAAGATAATCTTGAATGACTTTAAAAATACTTCAATATTCCATGCTTAAAAAGTTACGGCATAACATTTAAACCGATATAGATATATATATGAAAGATTCAAGTTTAATATGATATATTAAAAAGAGATCTATGAAGATTTAAAAAATATACATTATGTTTAATCTGTAGAAATAGGTATATATTAACTTTATTCTAAAAATATCTCCATTATAAAGTTCCAAATGCTAAAGTTTTCAGAATGAAAGAAAGTAACTGAAAGATAACTTATATATATGCTATTAGATGGATGCATTCAGAAAATATCGGAATCACATCAAAACGAATTAGTTAATCTATCAAATTAGCCAGAGAACGTTAATGTATTGTGGCAGATTAGACATATTTATGAAAATAAAATATTTATTAGTACAGAACTGAATAGTCACCAAGACTAAATACCGAAGAAGAAAAAAGTATTACCAAGAGCTTTACTATATGTGATATAAATTGATAAATTTGTGGTATCTTAGTCTTAAGATATGCATTTTATTTATTATTTTTATCTTTATGCTTGTACAATATAAATAAGAATTTTATGATGTAAAATCATATTTAATGTTCAATGAAACATTTTCTTATTAATAGGTCATTGTATACTTCTTATTCCAAATATATATATATGTATATATACATTGTATATATAGGGATATACAGGGATATACAATATATATTGTATATACTTCCAAGTGTACTTATGTATAATCTCCGTTTAATCAAGTATAGTATTAAAACCCAATTTAATTTGTCATTCAGCTGGCGACAGTTAACGAAAAGTGATTTTTTAACTTAGAGCATACATGTGGGAGGTTTTATTGATAGAAATAGTATTATATTTTAAACTTATCTTATAATCATCTACATTCTCTCATTTCTACATTAAAATACCTTATATCAGACCAGGCAGGGGCATAACTATACCTTTAACTCTGGTGTACTTTTCGAGAAGGTGCTTTTTCTTATAAAATCTTATAAAAGGAGGTAAATGCTAATTAACGTACATACAATTAATACAGGTATCTTTTATTAATTTTAATTAAACAAACCAATCTAGTGAACAAGTAATAATACGACACTAACAAACTGGATAGGGCTCATGAACTAACATTAGGAACGGGACAGTTACAAAGACTATGTCAACAATTATTTTAACAAGACGCTAAGCTTTTAATATACAGTCAAAAATCCATGCAATCAACAAATAATTTTTCCCTGTTGTTAATAGTTTTAAAATGTAATAATTACATGAATAAAATTGATCCACAACATGTATTTTATTATTAATAATGAGAAATCTTAGTTCTATCTATTTTACACAATTGAAACAATGGTCATTCTAAATATATCAGATATTAACCATATATTGTTCAACTATATATATGTTGAATACAAGGTTTCACTGACAGGCGTTATTAAGTATATAAATGTATAAATGTACATATTTATATTGGACTGTATTCTGGATATATGACAACTAATACATTTTAATTTATTACATATATACATATTAATTAGTAATAATAATCCTTAAAATTAAAATAATTAATGGCCAGTAATATTTTATCAAACTCTCTGAGTTATACCCTCTTATTAAAATATTTTCTGACAGAATCTTATTATAATCATATATCCCGCCGTTAAATAGCTTTATAAAAAATGTTATGGAAATAATAAACATATAAATATAAAAAATACAGAAAAATTGTTATATCAACACTTGCAATATAATTAACAGGGCGTTTAGTAAATGTGCACCTATTAGTACAAACTGCATATTAATATTATTGACTTTTAAAGTCCAGGGGTATTATTATTAAATTGCTAATTTAATAAAGAAACATAAGCACATTCATAAATTGTTGCTAAAGATTAGACCGTTAAATTTAACTAATCTTGTTTAAGTTTAAGTAAGTTTTGTGAAACTCAATTAAATTTCACTAAAAAGTTAAGTTAAATTAAATTAGTTTTTTGCAATTCGCTCCTTGTCCTTTTCTATTTATCATCTAACATCTCTCTTTATTTTCATAGTTTGCAGTTTTATGGAAGGTTACATGTAGATTGCTCATAAAATTCAGTGTCCATATTTGGGAACCAAGTTTAAAAAATATGCAATTTATGATCGTAACTTTTTTTCCTAAATCAATTGTTATTTTTAGAAAAAGTAACGATAGAAATACCAAATCTATGTAAAACTCTATTGTGATAATATTTAAAATATTTACAATTTAAATGCTATATTAACAAAAATGACTTTAAGTTCAATGATTAATTACTAAAAACTCAAAAATCTCGAACACTCCCCAAACAAGTTTTGTCATTTGAGAGCTACGTTGTTATTAATTAATTTCAATTATACAGACCTAAATTTAATTACGGATTTTAATGAATCCTAAAAATTGACTTTAGAAAAAATAATTATTGAATAAATAAATAGTTTTGTTCCCATTGTTCTACGTTTTTTTATAAATCCAGAAATTATCATTGGACACATAGAATAAGGGTTTTTATTCCGAATATTAAACAATGCATAAATTGAGCGTTTTTCGGAAACTTTAGGCATTTAGATAATTTTTATATAGAAAAAGTGGTAATATCCCCTGTATTCAGCAGTATACATTTTTGCTATTTTTTATTTGTATAATTGTTTTTTATTAAAAACAGGAAAGCGGCTTAGAAGGTCTTAAGATAAAGGATTAATTATGTCATTTAAAAATCTTTTAATGCTCCTAGATAATGTTTGCATAAGCAATTCATAACAACTTTTTTATGTTCCTTTACTAAATTAAAAATAGTTTAGAAACAAAAAATACTTAATGTATAAGCATCCTAATAAATTATACATCTGAGTAAATATAAAAATATATTTCCCCAATACAAGTTATTTTTTAGGTGTCTAAGTATTGATTTAAACAAAATATTATTCATATAATTTAAATTATATATGCAAATTTCAAATTTCAAATATTAAATGTTTTTTAATATAAAAATCCTCTAATGTGCCTAATTATACCTATATACTGAATTTTGAAGATTGCATATGACTTCTAAATAAATATTTATATGAGTTTATCATTACTGATAATTTTATCTAAATTCTATAGTTATGCAAATAAGAATAAATATATTAAATTAAATCGACAACAGTATTGCGAAAAAATTACACAAAGCTATAGTTCAAAACACAAACACAAATGAAGTCTAAAAATGTTTCTTTTAAACCTTGATCGTATACTTATTGTCATGCAAATTACATTTTTCGTATTATGCTCCTGAAAAATATCATTTAGGCGCAAATCAATTACCTACATTTTTTAGCACACTTTCCATCAGTGCGCCACGCTAGCTACTCCATTACATGCATATTCATAAATGAAAAAATAAACATCAATATATGTATATATGCGTCACAGAATAAACACCTTACAGATTGAATACTAACGACTTATAACAGTATTAAATCTGTCCATAGGTGAAACTAATGAGATTAAAGAGACATTTTGATTATTTGTGTAACGTACCACATGTGTCTATCTAACCCATAACTTCTTAGTTACAACGTAATAGTTAAGTAGTTTTTTCCTGAATCTGTAAACATATCAATGTACAAAATACATAGACATAGATTCCTTCTATAGGAAATTACATTCATAATCATTTTGCTTAACATGGCTGAGACCATAATATAGTACCTATTATATGTTTTGGGGGATTTAAAAGATGTACGTAGATGCGCATCCCTTTGCGTAGTCGCCAGGTTTTTTCCTTCTAAAATAAACGTCGTCACCTAATGCTAGACAAACAACAGAAGTTAGTCAAAATTATTTCCACAGAGTTGTAAGCTGCCCAAAAAATCCCTCTGGAATATTCCATGTGATCTGTAGGTATATAAGTATATTTTCGAAATCAGAGACATGTATGAAAAAGCTATATGAAAAGAACATACTGCTTATATCTTATACATAGTATTCTATTAGTTTTTTGCGGAGTCAATAAATAAAGTGTATACGCAATATTGATTTAAATAAAGTATATAACAAAAAGGTTGAAGTTTATTTTTTTCCATTATATATAACTAAGTAGGTATAAATAACTAGATTTATGGAAATATTTTTTTTTATTAAAAAGAAGAACACATTTAATACATCTAACTATAGTTTCATGGCATATCATCAGAGATGTATAAGCCAAAGTGAACAGAATTTCTACGTACAACAGTTATATAAGTGAATAATTTATAATCAATATGGAAGAAATAAAGTCGCTATGTGATTGGTTCAAAGTTGAGCGAGAGTTCTTGGCCCAGAGTTCTTGGAAGACGAACTAGTCATTCTTAACAATACACTCAAGGAAAATGGATATCCACCAAACTTCATCGC
>JAYRBW010023774.1:0-12538 GCA_036023295.1 Invenusta paracnida
TTCAAAATATAAATTAGTTTTTAAATGGTAGCTGTTTAAAAAATGACCGTTCTTGTGGTATTCTAATATACCTTACTCTACGTAAGTTGCGCGCATGAGCTAACAACCTACTCCCGTAGGTTTAGATATTATATAATATATTTATATTATTTAATCTACTTTTTTTAAATCATAATATGCTTTTTATTTTATTTTTTTTCAAATCAGTGAGAAGTTGGCCACCGCAGTTTTCAAGGACTGCCTTACAACTGGTCGTTTTGACTCCGGCAACGCTTCGGTAACTTATGATCCGATTTAAATAATCTATATAATGAATAAAAACTCATAAACAAATTTGTAGTTAAATTGCTGTATATTTCTTGCTAATTTTAGCGGTCTGCAGGTCCCAGTCTGAATTCTCCCTATTCTAGCTCCAAAATATAATGCATATATTGACCAAAAAATGTAATAGTTGTATCATCTAATCCTTTATCTCATAAACTATCTGTTCTTAGTCGAAGCTATCATATCAGAACTAGTGTTGGCCTTTAATTAATAAATACATGCATGATTCAGCCGAAATAATTTATTTTAGAAAATGAACTGTAGACAACAATACTATTCCACTTTCTCATTTAGATATTGACAAAAGAACTCATCTGCCGTCTTCCACAGGACTGTAGTTTTGCATGCTTTAATTGGACATTGCTTAGGAACTCTCTCTCTCTCTCTCTCTCTCTCACTTGATAGCTTCTCCGGACCTGCTCCCTGCCCGACCTCACGAGTCTTCACTGTCAAGAGGGCGCCGACGAGAACACTTCCCTGGCCTCAGCTCGTCCCAAGGGCGCCTCCAGTTGGGGCGTCGATCCTGCTGCCGCCGCTGCCGACAAGGAGAAGAGGAAACCTAGGTTTGTGTGCTTCGTGTCATCGTGCACTTAGCTCAATTGGATTCGTCCATTTTCTATTTAAACTTTATCGTAATAAGCATATTTTTGTTATAAGTCTCCTTTTATTTTAGTATTTTGATGCTTAAATAGGGTTACTTAAAACTAACAACAGAAGCTTTGTTATGATACACCTAAATATGTAGAAAACACAAATCAAACATTTGAAGTAAGCTGCAAAGGTATATTACGATTTCAGTATACCAATTATGAAATATAATTGTTTCATTCAAAAGCACATTTTTTTATGTTACAGCGGTCAATTTTACAGATTCTTAGAAATTTCAGTTACAATTACTAACTAACTTAATTGTCTAATGCTAGGCGGAACTATTTAAGGAATTGTATTTTACAGTAGACAACATTTAAGTTAAAACATTGTAATTTATGTTTTACTATAAATTTCCAGTTTCAATTATATTTAATTATCTGCGATTATACAATACATTATGATTTGATATGTTACATTGTAAAATGTAATTGCTTTGAATTACAGTTTAATGGACAATTTATTGTTATAACATCGATTTTAAGCTGTAATTGAAGTAGCTACAGTTTAAGTTACATTACATTAAAATCAATAAAGTAAAGCCATATTTACACTATATTATTGTTCCATGTAGAAGTTTAAAAAAAACATTTTTTGCAGCAATAATATTTGAAGGTAGAATTTATTTGCTTATCTAATTAAGCTGCAATTCAACTACAATTCAATTATATTATAGTTTCCGATGCATTTGCAATAAATTACAACTTGCAGTATACTTTAATACGATAAGAACCAAACTTATTACAGATTAGCTACACTAGTAATGCTGTTTCAGATATATAGCTTTAAATTTCATTTTAAGCTCTGTTTAAAGTTTGCAGTAAACTAATTGTAAAACAAATGACCCAATGAGATACCCTTCTCTAAATCAAATCTAGTGAATCATCCCCCGCTGAAGATGTTGAAGAAGAAGAAGAAGATGACGAAGACCTCATCCGACTCCGCGCGAGCATGCAACATCTACTGGACCTGGAAGAGGAGGGCGAAGACGATGACGGTAAAGACGAGGATGACGGCACAACTGGTGAGAGCGGCTCTGCCAACACGACCATCTGCACTCCCGCCACTGCCGATACAGCTGCCGGTGGGGGTGAAGATGATGCCGGGGACGAGGATGAGAACTTCGTGGACGAGGCGGACTGCAATCTGGACGATCTCTTTCTCAATCTGGAGAAGGAGAGAGACGATCTGGAGAAGGAGCTGGGCCTTGATCTCCTCCTTGCGGCCTATCAGAAGCTCATGGTAAGTCGAGAAAATGCTGGAGAAGGTCCGGGACCTTGACTATTTGGGAACAAAAATTGGGATGAACCCAAGATCATTAAATGGACGGTGGAATTATTATGAAAGAAGTATTTTATAAACATTCCTTGTAGAGGAGGTGCTGTTGAAACAAAGGTTATGTATTGATTAAATTGAGATGTAATTGTATTTAGTACAATATTATTGCTACAATTGTATAAGTTACAGTTTATCATGTTGATCGGAATGTATATTTTTCTATTAACGCAGGCAAAGCGAGACTATTAAAAAGTAAGAATAACTTGTTAGTGTAGAAAAAATCATACTTTTCATGGTGTAATCTTGTCTTGTCATTTTAAGTCAATATTTGTACACTGATCTTCCTTTCATTTGATTTTCTTCTCATATCTTTCTCTATTATTTGCACAGTACTATGCTCACTTATTGTATATTGTCTATAATATTTTTTAATCTTTTTTAAATAGGTATTAATTTTACTCTTTTTTTCTTCTACTTAGGAGAATCATATTTTCATATAACAACAATAAATAATAAAAGTTTACACCAAAATTTACGTATTTTAAATGTCCTCTGCTTAATATTCTTATGAGTCAAACTTACAGCATATTGCAGTTATTTTACTTCTATTTATTGATTAATATTGATCACTCTAATTGATTATTGATGTATATCCAGGCTGATGACGACTCAGCCGGAGCGGTTGACGACAGCGAGGTGACAGTGGCGGCTGTGAAGAAGATGCTCGGCCCAGAGAAGGAACATCTCATTCGTCGCATTTGGCAGCTCGTTCTGGCTGACGTTGCCTACATGGCTGGTGCGTACACCTACTCACTCTGTCTTGGCCTTGGCAACTGGCTTGTGTGAACACAATCTTTACATATGCGATAGGGGAACGTACCGAACACATGAATAATACTATATCGTATTATAGCCAGCATTACGTCAAGCCGTTCGAATGCGAACAAATTTAGTTTATAAAGGAAGATCATGAAGGCCAGATGTTGATGGGTCATAAGAAATTAAATTAAATTCGCGATATATTTCAGTACATGTCGTCAGGCGAATACGGTGGTTGCAAGCTAAATATATGTAATGAATGCACATAAGTATATATTATACAGAAGTACATAATATATACACATATATAAAGTACACACCAGATTAACAACAACTATTACATAATTACATTACAGCCAATGACAGCTGAGAAAATAAAAAAATAAATAGCGGCAATAAGAGAACGACGAGAGTTATGTAATAAACAGCTGACAGAAATTACAGTAACTTTAGGCCAAGGTTAGAGTATGGTGTCTTTTTGAGAGTAGATTGACGGTTTTAATAGTTTGATGAAAAGAGCTTCACTAATATCTAGCAATGGACGATTACAGAAAATAAATTAGAGCTAACTTATGTCCATGATTTATAATAAATTTTCTTTAGGTTATGACATTTTTCATTCAAGTTATTTCATTTACTTTCTTAGGATCCATCAACATCTAGCCTTCATCTTCCTTTGTAAAATTACAGAAAAGAAGGAAAATATTTTTACTAAATTCTCTAAAATATATTTTCTCTAATTTGATAATAGACTCTTCACGATTTTTAAATGGATACTCAATAATAAAGTATTTGTGCATTTCTTCCTATTTTCACATTATTCAATAGTCCAACATACAACAATTGAAAGTGTATTTACATCCGTGACGTCATAACAATGCCCTCTAGAGTTTGGTATAGTTAATAACGTGCTCCGCTAAAGTAGCTAACTTGATAGTTTTATAAATGTTTTTTTAATAAAATGCGTTGTTGCACTGATCTATTTATTTTGAATATACTAGTAGCCTTTTAGATGTTATTATTAACATTTGCATAACAAATTAAGGCATGACCAACTTAGGTAAAATTCTAAATTATCCCTTTGTAATATACCTAAGTAAATCAACGGTATTGTACTTTATTCTAAACCCCCTAATAACAAACCCTGCATTACAAATCTTATCAACCCCAATTAAGCGACATTATACATAATTTTAGAATAATGAAAATAAGAATTAAACAATACAAAATATATAAAAAGCCGATTTAATCAGATGGTTTATATCCAGGACATTGGTAGAAGAAAATCAAGAAGCAAGGTAACTCATATAGCAGATTAATTTATCCAGTCTATACGTAAATATTTCACTTCGTTATTACTAGTGTAATTATAATTATCAAGGAAACCTTATTATAAGTCTAGTTTCAATCTCGTTCTATTGTTATTCCCTATTTCAGATGATTCCTGAAGAAACGACGATGCTAATCGCCATGTTTTTCACACTCTTCTTGCTTTACAATACACATTATGCTAGCGCTGCTTTTGATTTGAGTTTTCTTCAACTTTTAATTCGACAAAATACTACCACCACACAACTTTCATAATCTGTATGTGTAATGTACTTGTATACCCATCCCATCCCGCCTGTACCTGCATTCAACTTTAATCCGTCATTTGATAATATTTGTGAATCGATTAGCCTATATGTTTAATATGCTTTAATAGGCTATCTTGGATCGTTCTTTTTTGTTATTTGCATCAATACAACGAGCCTATACGTTCATTATTGCTGTAAACCAATTTACAGCGATAGCAAACTCATCAAATGTTTTTTACACTTAAAACAAAAACACTCTATCATATATTTTCAACTCTACATTACACAATAATCTCTGAGTCACTTAGGATTTTCTTGTTTGCTATACTGTACTACTATCATTATATATTATTTAGTCTAGAAAGATTCAATTAATTGTTAGTTTTCAGTCAACTTGTCTTTTCAATATAATAGGATACTTCAAAGGACAACTTTACAACAAATAGTGCATTCTCCCTTTTGTCTCCAATAGTTACTATTATAAACTAATTATTGTCAAATAACAATGTCCCAAACATAGACTATTTATAATCAGAGATCTAAACTCGTTTTGCTATGTCTTTAGTTCTTACTCAAAATTTAAAAAGAACCAATCGAATTAATCATGTTAAGCTAAATTATATTAATGTTTTCTTTGTTTTTGTTTGGCCATTTGTTCCCTTCTTTGTTATTTCTATTTCTGGCATATCAATGTTCGTGTATGACCAATCCCCCCTTGTGAAATATACTGCTGTATTTAGGCCACATTTCGTCCACCTAAATCCTTCATAACCGTCCACAGTAATAGGAATTATTTCTTTGACTATATATTATGTTATGTATTTTATTTTATTGTTATTTAATGTTATTGCTAGACAAGTATGGATTCCAGATTTTTCTGTTTTCTACACAGAATCATTTTGAATTACACTACCTTTGCCACATATCTTTTCCTAAGTGTTTATAATAACTACCACAATATATTTCATAATATAGCCCTACTTTATTTTGTATATATGTAGTTTATAGTATGCAGACATGGTTGGTTCACATGCTGTGGGTTGTTTCAATAAGAACATAATATTAAATACTATTGATTGTAGACAATCCTACTGCCATGCTTTATTGGCCGAATTTCACCTTTTTTCTACGTTGATGACCCTTCACAACACAATAAATTCGACATTATTACTGTTATATATAGTGTAGGTAGACTTATCATGTTTTATATAATATTCAGCTGACACACAACCAGGATTGCAACAATGTAATTTGACAAAGTTGTGTTTATAACCGGTACCAATATTGTAATATTCTCCTTCTTCCTGGGAAATATACTTCACTTATACAGTTTTGCACAAGTGATTGTCTCGTTATTTGTTTCTTCTATCATAGTTTCATTTTGGAAGGTGTACTGTTTTACGCTTGTTTGTTTCTTGCTTTTGTTATGCTTTTATTTATTTAGTATTAACTCGTAACCATCAAGACTAATGGGGACGTAAATATTATCAACTAGGTCACATACTTTTTAGGGTATATAATTTTGTCATCGTACTATTAGTAAGTATTTATATAATCTATTAATTATTAAGAAAACAGAATTCTTTGAATAACAAAACTGTACTTTATACTTTTGCATTTTAAGTTAGTCTAAAATATACAACAATTAATACGTTAACTCAACTTAAACAGCATGACGATCAAATATCATATTTAGAATGGATCCAATTTATAATTGGTATTGACACTTTTAGAAGAATTTAAATTATAACAGTGCAGTTTATACATTTTAATTGGATTTCTATAATTCCTACCAAATGAGATATACTGCTTGTAACATACATACGTTTAGATTTAAATGTAGTTTGTGATATAGAAGTAAACTATTTTCATTACTATTTCAATGTCTATAGGACATGCCTTTGTACTATTAACAACTTATAAGCTATACTAACAGTCATATTTATATACAAGACTACATGATGATTATTTCTTATTTAAAACTGTTTAATCTCGATAAATTTACAGCACACGGGTTCGACTATAATATTATTCTTAGGATCGTATATAGAATTAAATCGGTCATACCGACCAATTGACAAAAAATAGATCTTAAAATAGACACTTAAAATTTTAATTGCGAAACTAACTATAAATGCAACAAACAAGTTGAAAGATTGATATTATTCATATGCCGATTATGTCTATTTCTATCAAATGGCCAGCATTACCCCCATTTCACTAAATGTCACTGTCTCCACATTATATGTTTATACTTTTATGATTGTCAACTATCAATTAAAATTGAATGATTACAGAAAAGATATATATAGCTAAATTTTGTAGCTGCTAAAACAAACAATTTAAATAATGTTGAACTTCTTTTTTTCTTTGGTATCACATCCTTCTAAAAGTTGTCCATTGACCTTCACCGCGAGTGTGGTACAATTAAACTACGTGTATGTTAAATATAGTGTTGTACATATATTGCTAAATATATTTAAAAAAATTACGTATATATAATTATAGACAGTTGTATGAATGCTATATCTAAGTTCATACGTACCTACTTACGTCGTAAATCTACGTGTCAGTTGTCACATTTTATTCCTGTTTTATATGCAGACATTAATGTATATCATGCGAATTAGTTATCTTAATATCATTGATATTCATTTGTCATAATTTAATATAATTTTTCATTAATCCTTTTAGGGCATTTGACACAATTCTATAAAAAAATTACCTTGCCTCATCAGAAAAGCAAAAGAAGGAAATTTAACTATTTTTTTAACTTTGACAACTTAATCTATTGACGTGTATAAATATGATGTTTATAAATTCCGCAACAACTTATGTGATAATAAATTGTTTAATTGCGTAAAATTTACAAAAAGCTACTTTGCGTTATTAATATAAAAATGTATATAAAACAATCCTGCTGTCATTTTTCAATTAATTATAAAATATATATTTAAATTTAAGAATTTTGTTAACTTTGAACTCCAGTGGTCAAGCGGCTGTAGTGTTCGCATTATATAATCGTGAGGACTCCAGTTCGATACTCTGCATCTCAATGATGAACTCCATAAAGATTGGTTATTGGCAAAATTCTTTAATTATAAATATTCAACCGATTGATTCATCTCCGTGATCTGTTCTCAGGGGGTCTAAGTCATTAAGTCGAGACGTGTTATGGCTAAACATAACTTGTTATATATATAATAAGATTAAGTAAATAAATTTACAAAAACATCACTTCCAATGCAAATATCATGAGGGTATAATTCAAAATGACAACCACCATTTTAAATTCAGAAATTACATCATCTTAAAAGATTGTGCTTTTCTTTTTCGTCGGCATTCAATAGGTCACACTATTTTATTTTAAACAATTTAATAGAAGAAATTAGTATTTTGGGCAGATATAGGTTTCAAACCTTTAAATGCATTAATTAAATAGCAAACATTTTAAATGTGAAAAATATAATGACAATGGTTTAAAAACTACTTGTGATTACATATCATCATTTTTAGTAATATTTGTATTAAAAGAAAGTCTGTTATATAATTAATTGTGAATTTCAAATATTTCAAAATTGTACAGAAATTTCATCCATTTGTGCCCTAAAGTTACAACTTTTATTTTACTTCAATAAATAATATTATAAAAGTAACACAAATAATATATAAATTCGTGATATCAAACAAATTATTTATTTTAATTATTCATTAACATAATTTGTTACATTATAAAGTAAGATAAAATAATCAAAAGTATAAATTCGATTTTTAGTAACAGTTCTCCCGTTGCCACAATATACTTAAATCGTATATAAATTTAATATAAATTAGGCATAAATTATGCTTGCTTTTAATATGTGTACTAATATACAGTTAAGCATGCTTAAGACTAAATATGAAGTTTAAAACTAAATTTTTAATGATCGTTTCTTTTTATATAAATAAATGTGTTAGTCTGTATAAAGTTTAATTTTCGTTTGAATAACAATGAATATGATAAAATGAAGCTGTAATATTTTCTTTAGAACAATAGCGTAATAATAATAATATCAATGGTAAGTTTCCAAACGTTTATTAGATAATTACTTAACACACCAATGATACTGTGTTCAGTTTAAGGTCATTCGTGTTTTATTTCTTGGAAACAAGCATATTTGTAATTTTCTTTAAAAGATGGAATGTTTTTGAAAACATTTGTTTTGTTTTACTGGAAAATACTAACAAATGCATCACCTTTTGTGTAATCATATAAATAGCTGCATATATAATTCGTATTTATTATTTAGTAAAATGTATATTCTTTTTTATTAAAAAAGACTATTTTTTGTATTGCAAGAAGTATTTTGTACCGTATCTGGTACACATTGGAATAGACATGATAAAATAACTCGTTTTCATCATTTATTTATATTATATAATTGTTATTTATTAAATAACTATTATAGTATGTTCATTATATTAAAAGTTACATGTTCACAAACCCCAAAAAAAAACATTAATACAATTTTTTTAATGTATGGTACATAACTGCATTAAAAAATTAAAAGTTTTCGTATTAATTTAATAAAATGCAAACTAATAAGAGATATTATTAAACATGGATTTCTAAAATTTCAATTGATGCATCAACTTACTATAGAAGGTCGATATTAAAAAGAGACAGCTATATATATGATTATAGCACATATTTACTACGCCCCTTAACTTCATAGTGTAAATTTAGATGACTTTTTTAAATATAACCACCAAGCCGATTCCATATGTATGCATATATGTATCATATACAAGTATGTGTATGTGTGTGTGTATCATGTATATTTATTCACACACCGATTGGTTGAAAATGGGATAAATAAGGATTTCCTAAAAACTAACCCATCCGAAGGTTGTTAGATACTGCGGCGCGCCGAGACTGACAATATAATCGGAACAGACCAGAGTCACGGTGTAATCTCCCTAACCACAATCACTGCCACTATTCACGCACTGTCGTCATTCATCTGCACAAATACGCTACATCAAGTAACAACCCAATTCATACGAACCAGAAAAATCACCAACCCCTAAAAAATCAGGATAACAAGCATACTACGCCATGCTAGCTAGGTGAATAAACTTTCGTTCTATTTCAACTGACGTGTGCTTCTTTGTGATCTAATCTCTCTCTTTCTTTCGTCTTCGTCGTGGCCATCATGAAACTTAAAGAAACACGACTCCGGCCGAGTCAGATGAAACACGCCGCAGAAAAGTTCTACAAAGGAGTCTCCAACAATGCCAATGCCGTCTCCTACGCGTTCAAAGAGAGCCGCGTTCGAGCCGCGGATTATGACAAGAAATTCAAGGAGTTGCGACTGGGCTTCAGTGGGATTTTCTATCGTCTCTGGAAGACCACGATCTGCTTCAAATACTATCAGCGACACAAGAAGTTCCGCAAGATAGTACGCAAGATCTGGACGCTTCTAGGCTCAACTGTGGGGCTCATTGTCATGATGGTGATGTACACGCTGCTGGGGTCCTTTGGAATTATCGCCATTGAGGCGCCGCATGAGATCGTTGAGTATGGCAAGCTGGACTTGGTGAGTGCAAATGCAGAGAATTGTGATTGATTTATTTAGAAAATGTTGCTTTTAGAATATTAAGAATTCGCAATATTTATTCTGGTCAGCACTTAAAATTGGATTCTTTTCTGTGTAGCAGGAAGTAATTTAAATGTTTCCTGATAATATTCATTTAAGCGCTATAAGAGAATTCATTGAAGAATTTCTCATATAAGATTTCTCACATTATTTATCGTATTGTGTGATGAATTTATTTGTTTAAAATATGAATTGTATCTTACATAGAGCTATATATTTTATATTTAACTAATAATTAAATCTACTAATACTAAGTAGTGATTTTGAAAATCAATAAAACATGTTTATGGTTAAAGTTTCTATTTTACAGAAGCAATTAATACAAGAAACAATTAAGATGCTTTTCTTAATTTAATGTTATAAATATTCGACTCTAATGACTAATTGAACAGTATTTAATTGCCACTAATTGCAATTAAAGCATGTTTGTCTAATTTAAAATAACAACAAAATGTAGTACTACTATTTTTCTGTTTCTCTGATAAACGAAAATATCTATTAGAATTTAGTTTTAAAATTAGGTACAATATGGGACAGCAGAAACCTATAGACGGGGAAGTACAGTGTACCCAACCCAGGGTATCTAACGACTTTCAGAATAATTACCTATAAAAGAATATTCCATGAACTAGAAAGATTAATTTTATTTAAACACCCCGGCTACATGTTCTAATACTCCTTTTTAACTCCTACCTAGAATTTCCAATATATTTTCTGGCCAAATAGAAATGTGTTTCATATACAAATCGATTTAAAAATAATAAATTATTATTTTTTAGATAGGTACTAAACGTAAATTAATCAGACAGAAATCAAAGTGTCTAGGCATAAAATGAATCACAATTTTATCAAATAAACTGGGATAGGGTCTTCGCGAAAATTCTCTTCTCTAAAATTTAACTCTTTTCTATTCCACTATTTTTGGCAATGATATTTTTTACTATGATAAGCTATTTTAAACAGTTATTTTCCTAATTTAATTTTTAGTTAGATATATAAATTTCTATATTTATTAGCCATAAAAGCCTACTTTTATATATTTACAAGTTGAAAAAAATGAGTAATTGCATTATTTACAGATTCGAAAGTTGTTCGCATAAAAATACTTTTTTATATATAAATAGCATTTTTTACTATTATACTATCTATATTTTATAAACCTATGTATTTTTTTGATAATTAAAATTTATTAATTTTCTATCATTTTTTTTGTTTAATGACAGATTTTTAAGTCAAATAGTACGAGAAATTTGCAAGCAGTTATGACATAATCTTATAATTCCCTCAATAACTTTATTACGTCATTGTATATTAATTTAGGTCATGTTTTAATTCTATAAATTTCTAGCTTTAAATATCAAAATAATAATACTCATTCGCTTATCAAACTAATTACAGTGAATTAACAATATTTTCAACCAAATTAAACATTTCTTCTTCTTCTTCTTCTTATTCTTCTTCTTCTTCTTCTTCTTCTTCTTCTTCTTCTTCTTCTTCTTCTTCTACTTCTTCTTCTTTTTATTCTTCTTCTTTTTCTGGACCACCTTGCGTAGCTAGGTGGCTGGACGCTGTCCGCGCCCGATCGCCTCCACGAACTTAGGGATGTATTTGGGGAATATTATTTGAAATTTGAACATTTTTTTGGTGGTTTCGACGCAATATTAAAAAATATTGTTATCTAATTTCCCCGACATTTTGTTTTAATATTTACACGAGATTATAGGTTTATATAGTATATGGGCAATTTTCATAAATAAATAATTAGTTATAATGTCGCAATCAATCCAATGCCAAATATAATATTTAACACGTTTATATCAATCAAATTTTGAAAACGAGTACGTTAAACAACTAGTAAAAAAGCACCTAAATATTACGCAATATATAACACACAAATTACAAATTGCTTTTAAGTATTTGTAATCCTTATAAAATTTTTTAAGAAAAGATTAATTGGAGCTTAAATATTCAATAAATTATATTGATTACTTCAGTAGAATTTGCTTACTTTTTTAAATGTTAAATCAAACTGATAATTATAAACTCTTTTAAATAAGTTGAATAATCATATTATACTTAATATTTCTCTATATCAATGTATTATAAAATCGGGCATGTAATGATATAATGCAAAATTTATTTGACATAAAATTTTAATTTTATAACAAGTGTCATCGATATAAATGTATAAATGTCAATTAAATGTCAAACAGACAACAAATAAGTAAATTTTTAAATTGCTAGTTATAAATT
>JAYRBW010023785.1:0-33867 GCA_036023295.1 Invenusta paracnida
CTTATTATCACTCCCTTTCAACACTTCGATGTTATCTAACACTAACTCCACCAATCTTTTCGACTCCTGTGTGTTAAAACTTTCTTTCTTCTCCATTTTTTTGCTCCATATTTTCCTATTAATTTAATAAAAAACTTTTTTCTACACACCTCGATACGCTCGATGCCAATAAGAACTGGAGGCTGAATCAGCAGTTTAGTATACATATTTTAACTGTACATTAATACATCAATATATTTAACTGATATTAAGAATAAAACATCGATTTTGTTTACTATTATTAGCCAATCCGCTGACAATTTATACTGCCAACACAGCCTAGGCAGTCGCGTGCGCCTTTGTCTAACGCATGGAGGAATAGAGTTCCTAGAGGAATAACTCTATTCCTCCATGTGTCTAACGCTTTAGACTAGAGCATAGAGTAATTATAACATTACTCTATTATATGTATAATCATTACTCTATGCTTTAGAACTTGCGTAGCTAAGGTCAATATCACGTGCACGCAGTGGATTTTCCAAAATCTATAAATAAGTTAGATTTATAGATCCCGATGCTCGATCTAATGTTAGAGTGTGACTCTGCATACGGACGCTGAATCTAATCTAACATTTAACATATCTAATCTAACATTCTAATCTAATATTTTAGATTAGAGTGGTCTAATATGTTGCATACTGCCATACAGGATCCAATTGCTAATGGAGAAGAATGCGTGATTCGGTGCACAAAAAGCGTAGAAAAAGTGAGTCAATTGATGAACGTCGAGCTTAGTTATTGAGAGTCCGATACACTAAGGTATACCATGCAAGATGGGCCTTCTCGTAACGCTGTCCTATTTTTGTAGTAGGTTGTATAAAAAATCCGTCCTCGACGGTAGTGACTTACCTCAGTAAAGCCCGGTTCACATTATCTACTGGTACTTGTACGTGAATGAGCGTACATTAACACTTACGCTTAGCGCAAGTTTGGATGTAACCTGTGTGCAATCTGGCACAAAAATACAAATCAGAAAGCTGCGTTTTAGTGTTCACAATTCCTGTGCTTAACATAATTATTTCTTTATTTAATTTTCTTTTTAATTGTTAGAAGATATCCCAGTTTGGATTTATTTTTTCAGAATTTTTCGAAGAAAATGATTATACACTTAATAAATTAATTTAATAAAGATATTTTCTAAAAAGTACTCCAAAATATACAATATAGGTACCTACAAAACAATATACCACAGTGACGCTATAGAATATGGTGGACTATAGTCCACAGTACCCCAACAAGGAAGACTGCGCAATTATCTTGTAAAATTTGGCAGGTGATGCTTTGTTCTCTATTGCTCACAATCCTAAACGCTCCATTTAGTTAAAACAATTTTAATTTCTGCGTTTCTTCTGCGCTCGAGGCATTTTCGATTATTTTTCGTAACCTCAGAAATTAGTTAAACGCAGAAAAACATGCAGGATTGTCTCCTAGCTTGTCTGCGCCACTGCGCCACACGTACCTTTAAGAGCGCAGGTAATGTGAATCGGGCTTAAGGCGGTGTCGATAAGGTAGCTGTATAGGGAGTACACCAATCCCAGGAAAAATCTTATTTGAAACTGTCATAACTGTCAGAAGAGTTAGTTAACGGATGAGAGTTAGTTTCTTGAGCGAGAGATTCCGCACCAGGGAGACGACTAAAATCATCATGAATTGTAGCAAGTCTCGGAAGCTGATCTTCAAGTGCACGTGCGAGGATTTTCATTGTCATTGGTAATCTCTTCCTTCATTGCAAAGTCTGCATCCCTAGCCACGTATCGCTCCATCGTCTGAACTATTACAGAGACTTCCATCCGACGACATGTCCAAGAGCCTTTGTGCAGATTATATGGGAGTCGTAAGCCCAACGTTGTGAAAAAAGAGTATAAAGACCTCATTTTTCCGTTGCATTTCTGACAGGCCTTTCGGTAATATTCACCTGAAACAGAGTGGGATAAACATTTTAAAATAAGAAATAGAGAATTAGAGAGAGATCAGAGATATTTAATTACTGATAAGGTGGCAATGTTCCTGGACTCTTCAGCGTATCTTTGTCCGGGGTCGTCCTTATCGAAATCGATATTTCAGATATAGAAGCGAGTTTGCATGCAGTGCTTTTTGATGTCTCAAAGCGTCATTATGACTGACAAGGAACGACAAGTATGTCATATTGACAAGGAATGGGCAGGGCCTTCATGCGTGAGTGTGGTATTAAGAGGTAGGAAACGGAGAGGCTGCCTTTGTAGGTGATTTGCTATGTCACAGTTTTTGACGACGGCCTGTTCGTGTCCTCTTCGAGAAAGCTTTCTATGTTATAGACCAGATAGAAGAGACGTTGAATGACTTGCCACTTTTTAAAGTGATGAACGTACTTTTCGGCAGTTAGGATGTGCGTTTTGGGTTGGCCACTATAGCATTATTTTCGATGTCTGTCAATGCATATATTATCACTTCTTAAAGGACTGGAGGCAGCGTTCATAGTGTTTTTATCCTTCATGTGTCTTGTTCTTACCACTGCTGTTGAGAAGACAATAAATGTGGACTACTCCCACATAATAGTGTACTGGGTTTCTTTGTCGCGCTAAAATATTAGAACATTGATGAGTATCTCGAGCTCCCATCGCGATCGTTCACACAATAGACCTCTTCTCGGATCTTCAATCGAGATTTTGTAATCGAAAAGCAATCTTCTCGGATTCTACTGTTGACATTGTCAACTGCGTTCTTGGCTTTCAATTGACTAGGCAGTTCTTTATTATATTTTTACACGTCTCTTGTAGATGCTATGGTATCGACTATTTTCATATCGAACTATACTCCACAAATTCAACAGACCCAGTAGGTTAGTGCTGATGAGGAGGTAATGACCGTAGTATTTGACTCAGCAGACGAAGAAGATGGATGAATAGACATGTACGTCCAATGACTAATGTTGCATGATCAATATCAAGAAATTGATTAAAAGAAAATGTTCGATTTTTTTAACGTCACTATAGTATACCTATATATGAGAGAGTTAAAAAAATAAATACGTTTTATTGTAGCATTTCATTTCATATTCTTTATATGTTGGATGCTAATTTATTATTCACCGGGTAAATTGAACTTGATTCACCAATAAAATAATAATTTTTATGACTACAATTTTAAGTAGGTTTCTATTCTTAATTCAATTTAAAATATCTGATAAAAAATAAAATTAAAATTAAACTATTTACTAAAATAAGTGGTTAATTTGCATATGAAATTTTTATATAGGTACATATATCAATATTAATGTATTTGATACATATTGTATTGAACGGAAAGGATTTATAATATTTATGAATTATTATTATGAATTATATTTCGGAATTATTCGTATACGCCTACACTCATAAAAATACCTGATCGAATCAATATATGTATATATATATGTTCTCCAAATGACATATTTGTATATAAATGTATTGAAACTTGCAAACATAATAATATAAAATATAAACGTATATTCATAAAATAATTTTTATCCACCTATTTTGATAATTACCTACACGACATTCCACCAATCAATACCTCTAGAATGGTAGAACCAATCAGAGGATACCATAGAGGCGAGAATACGGTGGTTAAAATCAACCCTGCTCTAGATTGCTTGGAATCAATGTCTGTACGATGTCGAGGGGAAGGTTAATGTAGAACTCCTTATATTTCTTACAAAGAAAATACTTTTGTGAAAAATATTACTTTGAATTAACCAGGGGTCTCCTATAACCAGCAGCGTTGATGTTATAGCCCTACTTCTTTTGCAAAGCTGTTTTCACAAGCTGGATTGAGTATTCCTTATCACCCACTTAAATTATTCCAAATAGAGGATCGTGTTTATAATTGTATATAATATAATTCTTTTGGTGTGTACCTACTTCAATTGTGGCTGTCTGTAAAAGTGGATCTGTCGCTGGGGACAGTTTTATTCACGTCATTTATGCTGCAATAATTACTCTCTTGTTGCTCTATATGATCACTGGTGCATATACTCAATGAAAAGAAAATTAATAGGATTGTTGATCCTATAAATCTTGAACAGTGACAACTTTGCGGTTCTTTCAGGCATACCAAGTCGTCGACATTCAAAACAGCTCATCCATATTTACATACCTACGACCTAATATAAACGCAATACCTGCAATAGTGTAGGTTCTATAGAAACTCAAACAGCGTAGGTATAGAGCGTGCGATCTGAGTGATATTTGATAACCGACTGGTGTACAACAATTACAGGAGACTACATCTTATACTGCTAAATTACTGATGGACAGGACCCCTTTTTGAAACTGAACTAACTAACTATTGCGCCGTTTACTAGTTAGCATTGTCTGCCCTTACTGTGCACACTTTGAAGCAACTTGCAATATTACAAACACACACTGTTTTGTATAGTGTCTGTATTGATTTTCCGCCGCGGGAATTATAGATCTAAGATACTATTGATACTGAATAATATATCTTCCTATATTAACACCAAAAGTTATAAACTATGCAAACTTGTTTCTAGTGCTACAACTTTAGACTTCTGTTGAGGTATTGCTCAATATTTGCGCATACGCACGCTTCAAACATTCATAGAAAATTCAGCCAAATAATATTTAGTGACAATTTTTGAACTGTTATGTGTGATTTTGTTCCTTTTTACTGCGTTGTTACCTTGTTAATTAGCCCCATTCACGCAAAGGAAGGGTCGAATTATTTTGTCCTTTGATCAGGGCTCATTTCCATAATGTTTCTAAATTCAAACGGTTGAATTGAATTCGATAGTGACTACAGAAGCTCAACAATTATGACATCAACTTCCAATATTGGGAAAAGACGATCGAATCACTATCAAACTGGACAAAAGGAATTACGAAATATTTTGGGGTAAGATTTATATTATATTTAGAGAATAATGTAAGGAAACGAACTATGATATCATTATTATTATATTACTAAATAAAAATGAGAAGATTAATATCGTTTATTTATTGTGACATAAACGATGTCGTGAGGCCTATAGCAAAAAGACTGACCTGACCGTACGTAAAACTAATTAAAAAATATATAAATAATTATTTTAGACTTATATGTTAAAATTCAGCATACGAAAGGTTTGTTAAACGTATGCCTATACGTTTTATTTTCACATGATCAGCTTCTATATTGCAGTTTTTCTAAGTAAATTATCCGTTATACCATAATTAGTAATAGTCTTCCACAAACCGTATAAAGTTCTGAATGGTGTGGGTAACCATTTCCCTTTTAAAAACTTACATACCTATGTAATGTGTCACAGGTAGCACAACATATACATTTCTTAATCTTTTAAAACTAATATACTCCCATAGTGTGTATGTACTCAAAGGCAAGCGGTATAAAAGGAAAATTTAAAAGATTATAAATTTTCTCCTCTCCTGCTTATTTAAAGACTTGTTAGTTGGGATAAAAAAACTTGTCTGTGCCGCTTGTGTGGCATTCCGTTTTTTTCCATATATAGATGTTACTGTTCTCTTTTCGACGCTCTTAACTATATGACATACCTATGCTGTCTGGAGTAGAGGGTTTACACAGTAGTTAGGGGGTTTAATTGTTTTTTCCCACAGGGCTACCTGTGTGTTTGAGCAAGCTTTTAGGATCAATATATACGTACACAGTCTGCTTTTGCTATGGCTATAACGATTTAGTAATGAGCGTTTTAAAAAATTATAGCATTATAGAAGCGTAGAACTGAAGATTTGTATGGCTTGATCGCATATCCATAACATATTTTAGGTACACTTGAAGGCACGTGCAGAAGAAGCAAATTGCTGACTTTTGTTCCTTTATTTCCACCTGGGTGACTATAAAAAGAGAAATATTATCGTGTAGATGACACTACGTCGGAAAATTAAGGATGACGATGATGATGCGATAAATTATTTAGTTAGTAAGGGGGGCGGTACCGAAAGAGGAGAAGGTTTGAAAAAATCAGTGGACGTGAAATACTTTTGAGATCACATCATTATTTCTTTGTTTAGAGAATTTATTTAGTAAGCTGTAACTCAGAACCCATACTAACATATAACGAGTATAACACATATTTTCGTAGTTTTGGAGAAATAAGGAAGCATTCAGAAGTTGAGAAGCACCGGATCCTGATTCTTTTCAATATGCGCATATTATAGGCATTTGAAATGAGAGAAAATAGCAATGTTTTATGTAGCGTAGTATAGATGTATAAACCTTGATAGATTAAATTTTATTTAGTGCAGCCAATATTGAATTATATTGGTGTTATGTCTTTTGCAGTCTTTTTTAAAACATTTTTGTTGTTAAAATGTATTTTTAAAACTCGATCACTCATATTGGAGTATAGGAGTATATTATGTAGTTCGAGTTTTGTAAAAGGAATTCTGATAACATTTCATTGAGGAAATTGAAAATATGAATTATATTTTGAGTTTCTGAGTGTTATTATTGTTTATTAAGTGACGAAGTTATGATAATTTATTGATACCTATAATTCCTTTATAATTTTTGTTTTATACGAGGACAATAAATTAAAACTTCAATTACAATTTGCATATATGCTTATTGTCACCAATTATATTTGATAAATATGGTACATAATATGTCATGGTACATATATAAACAGCACAATTCTTTATCCAATATATAGGTTTCATTAAATACACCCAACTGAACTATATATTCAAGATATTAACGGGGCATACCTATATGTATATTAAAGTGACTAAATTGAACAGCAATACTTATAGGATATTATACACTTAACTTCAACTAATTATTATAGTTAATGTATTTGTTCATAAAGCATTTTAGCATATAACATCATATATTGTAGTTATTTTAATAATTAGTACCTGTAATCGTTGTCATGTCATGTTTAATATAATTCGTGACTATAATCGTATAAATGTGTAGAATTCTTTTTCATTGATGATAACCATTTCTGTTTACTATATATGTACATATGTACGTAGCATTAAACATATATTTATATAATTTGAACTAAGAATTATTTTTAATCTTCTTTTTTATTTGATCCAATCAAATTTACACAGTTGATTTTGTCGTGAAAATAGAAATCCATAAAAATCGGACTTGACGTAGAAGAAACAGATCATACTTATCCACAACTAAATCCATAAAGGAATCCAGAAATTATTAAAATTTAATTATTTTTAATAAATCATTAATTAAATCAAAGAAATATTTATTGTACATCATATTATTTTTGTAGACTGTGTGTTACTTTACTTGACTTCTATTTACAATAAAAATTCGTGTATGTGTTGGCATATATGAATAAATAAATATCTAGTATCTAGTTTCCATTTATGCTAACTATATGTAGTACCACTATGATTCGAAGTATGTGACCAATTTTGGCAAAGGGAATAGAACTGATTGGGTGTGCGCAGAAAATAGGATCAGGATCAGGTGAGAGAGAGGAGAGGAGGGGAAGAGAAGGAGACAGACACTTAAGGGATTAGATATTTGGAATAAATAGTCCCATTAGATCGCCAAGAACAAGTGTCACGTGCAGTTTTGAATCCAAAGGCCATTTAACAGCTAGTCAGGTAAGTATATAAATAATTTGGGCACAATTTATAGAACCAAGTACTTCGCGGGATTTCTTTCTATACCCCTAATTTTTCAACAAGTTCAACTTGCTTTCTGTGTTACTTTGGTATAAAATACCATTATATACTATATACCTACACACAATATACACTTATGTATTATATGTATATATATGGACATTCACATACACATCAGACGTATACTTATATAAGCGTTTCAATTTACTTTTCTTCCTAGTGTAAAATCGATGATATATAAATACTGTCTATAGATTTGCATAAAAATGCATGTGTACAATATATATGTCGATAAATATTACATTGGGGTCTACATTTTGCAGATCTCGCTTGGTAATATTGTTAAGTGCGTATGGACTATACGTGCATTATACTATATACTTTTACACTGCTTTCATGGTTTCTTTAAGCATATGGAGTAGATTTTATATGGGAAAGAAAGCATAGATAGTTAGTATTTAGTAAGTGGGTGGTGTATGGCAACTATTTCCAGAGATCACGAACTGATCTTTGTCCATAAACTTGTAAGATATTTCTTTTTATTTTATACTACTTATGTACTCGGTCGAAAGTCTTTATACCTATTAACTTCCGTCGCCAATCGAATAATTTGATCTGACTCAATATTGGCTCGAAAATTCCTCAAATAGAATGTGATGGGGTTTATTTTTATATAATATCAACAACTTAAAGCACTAGATAAAACCTCATGGAACTATTCTTATTTTATTAGTCATCGTGACTTGACCTAAATTCTGAAGTTAATTACCGACTTATCTTTATCAACGTCTTAAGTTTCTATTAAGTGTTGAAATTTCTTTTATTGTTCTAGGTGATGAAGTTTTTATACAGGGTTACATCAAATCACTTCATGACATCGATATGTATAACTCGTAGAATATATATTTATAAAGTAAAACAAATATCTATGTGATAACTATATACAAAGAAACGGGATATCGACAAATATACTTGGCCATTAAATTATTAAACTTACTAGATTTGTGCTTGGATAGACGTTTTTTAATTATTATAATATGATGCAGCATTTTCAAAGGCTTTTATTCCAAGTGACCTATTTGATTCTTTACGCGATCGATACCGTTGTATTTGCTTTCATATAAATCTTTTCACACTCTCAACTATAAATATAATAATATCAAACAAAGAAAAATTTCTTTATTCATTACATCTCCTCTAAATAATATTTAAGTAATGTAAAATATTTCCAATCTAATGTGATACGAGGACAACGAGAGTTTAATCTCCCGCTCGTTGTCCTCGATGTGATATTTGTAATCATTCATATTACGTGCATACATATGTTTTAATGCAGCGTATATTCTTATAAACTTTACAAATATTACAAATATAATTTTTATTTTTTATTGGTAAAAAATAACGTTTCTTTTTTAATATTAATAATAGTGTTCAAAAATGTATTATTGAAAGTAAACAAAAATGATTACATATATATTTCAATAAATATATAAAGAAGATCAACAGTGGAATTGTATGAAAAATGAAGAATTTGACTATATTTTTTAATGATACAAATATAATAAACGCTGGATATATGTAAATTTAATTAATTTCATACATTATAGTTTAGTTTAGTCTCAGAAGCCGCATCATTGCAATCGGGGACAACCCATATACTATCATACTTACATTATACATTCATGCATTATAATGAGAATTTTTCGTTCCAAACTAGTAGATGAGGTAGGTATATTTTCTCCAGATCGAAACAAATTTGATTATTTCACTTCAATAATATTTTAATTTTCTCAAAATGTATTTTTATAGTCTTTATATATTTGTTCTGTTATTAGGTATTCACATAAAACAGTAAATTTGTAGTATTATTTTATAAATAAAAATGGCCACAATAATATAAAGACACAATTTAACGAAAAATGTGTCTTTTATATTAATCTGGTAACATTTTATTAATTTTAAAGATCGATTTAAATAATCTGTATATCTCATTGTATCATTTTATGTTAAAATAAACACGATATATATATACACAATATTCTATACTTCTAATTTAATATATGTATATAATACATGGCTGTAATATAATGCTTCACTTATATCTAAGTAATGAAATCTAAAAAAAAGATAAAATGTGATATAAAAGGGAGTCTTTGCGGTCGATAGAACACTTTCCTGTATTGTATTTCCGGGTTTTTCTATATTCTGACATAATAATATAGTCGATATAATATGCTCTAAATATGTACAATAGCACTTTATACGCGAGTTCATGACTGCTGAAAGTGTTGAAGGCGGCTTTATAGACCCTAAATCATTGATTGACAATTATATTGTCATATATTTACTACGCAGGTATTTACTTCTAAAAAAGTTCCATTATTATGTACATTGTGTATATATTATACAGATGCTGTATATATACGTGCTTTTATAATGCATAAGGAAAGAGTGTGCTAAATGATGAAAACGTTAAATATTAATGCAGTAATTTTGTAAAAGAAAATTTTACATATATTACACCTTTATATAGTTAAAAATAAATACATAGTTCAATTATTTTATAACTTTAAAGTTTTGTATAGCACACAAAATTTAGTTTTGTTTTAAATTTACTCTCAATAAATGTTAAGCTACATAGTTGTAGTATCAACAATTCAAATATCTCGTAACGTTTTTACTTAAATAATGTTTTATCTGAACATTAACTAATGCTAAAAACATTTGAATAGATCGATAATTATGATTGCATGTCATTTGTTTTCACGTATGTAATCTAAGTATTTACTATTTAGAAAAACAAAATATCTGTCAGTTTAATTTCATATTTTTGTTTCGAATTTGAAACTATATATATATAGGTACATGTGTTGTAATAAATAAATAAATACATTTTTTAATATCATTTATTATATAAAAAAATTGAATATTCTTGATTATTATTTATTTTCTCATACTAATGAAAATTATGTATTCTCCAAATAGTTAATAATTATACATATTCAATTGTTTTAAGATTTATAAAGCTGTTATAATAATTTCTAACTATATTTTTATTGAAAACCATATAATATTTAATTATTTTAATTTTTACTTATGAAATCTATAACATAAACTTAGTTTATTAACTATCCGTATTTATGAGATATTTATATCTGCAAATAACTATAATAACAAAGAAAGACTTAAATCATCATACAACATTCTGGAAGCTCAACACATACGTGACACACTAAACTATCCTTTTTAATGCTTCTAGATTGATATTTATTTATTTATGATTTTGTATTGATTTATATACCTAAACTTCACAATACAAGCTGGTGGTATCGATTCAATATTTGCTAACATAACCTGTAATCTATGATATTTTAGGGCTATAGTTACATATAATATATATTACCGTATTATAATATAAAGCCTTTGTAAAAATGCGAACGACTCGAATATTATATTCTTTGTGAAGCATTAATAATGTTGTGTACTTAAGGTGATATAAAAGATAAACATTTAGGATGTTATGTTTCGAGAATTTATGGGTATCTTTAAGGCAAGGGGCACGTGGAAAATATTTAGCCATATACTTGTTATCTGTATAATGTTGGCTTGTACAAAGTCAATTTTAGTATTTACCACGCAAATATCTCTTTAACCGTCGTCAATTAGGTCAGTGTTAATAAGTATTATCGATAATACTTTTTGTATGTGATAAAAGTTGGTCGGCTTTTATTGATGAGACTTACATATCCATTGCCTATATATGCACACATTATTAAAGTTCAATTCAGAATATTTTTAAATGTCAGAAACCGATAGAATATTTGTAAATACAAAACAATAATTTCTTCATAAATTAAGAGCAAAATATATAACAATTAGGATTAAAGTCGTTCAATTTTTATTTATGTTTTTATTGGAATAATATAAATATGTTGTTTATGATATTAATTATAAAATAGAAATATATTTTTATGAACTTGTACGATAATCAAAAATAAAAAAATAAACTATTGATGAATATAATGAAGAAGTGATATTTTTTAAATTTGTTTCTCTTACTACATCATGGAAAAAATGAAACCACTAATATAATGAGATATATATATATTTACATATATTATATTATATAAAGAATATAATATATATTCTAGAAAAATTCGTATTAATAATAATAATACATTTACTGATTTCGAAACTCTCAACCAATTAACTAATTGAATTTAACACAATGAATTAAGTTTATTTAATTTATAAGACATTATTGTATTTATGTATTAATTATGTGAAAAATTATAGATACTCATCGAACAAAGAAGTTTTTACCTGAAAGTAACCACCTAAAAATTGTTCTCTCTAAAACGAATAATATAAAATGGTATTTACGTGAAATGAATTTGAATATTTATTAAATTTTGGTTTTATTATTTTATATATATTATGATATTATTGCAATAAAACTTCTCATCTTGTTTGTTAATATATCTTCCAATTACATATTCTTTCCTGGTCACTCTTGAATATTTAGTTGTACAATTTACTTGTGCCATTATAAAGAGCTTATATATTTTTTTTTCCATTTGAAATAGATAAATATTAGAGAATACTGTAATAATTTATTAACAATTGACATAGATATAAAATTAATTATATAAATAATAATAATCATTTTATTTTATAGAACTTTTATAGAACTTTTATGGTTATCGTACAAAAGAAAGTTCAATTGAACAGTTTAGTAGCAAAAACAGCTTTTATATATTATTTTTGAAAAACCGTTTATCATACTAACTATTTTCATTCCCTCGATTTTTATACATTTGCTTTGGTAGAATAATGACTTTATAATAAAGCTTAAATCAACATTATTTAGAACAATATTACTTTAAATACGTCTATTGTACAGCTACTTTATGCGTTTTTAATACTTACCAGTACCTATTACATATTACATATTATAAATATGTAGTATATTTAATTAAATATTGATATATTATATGGATGTTTTATGAAGAGCATATATCTATATAATTTGTAAAAGGTAAAACAACTTTAAGTATGAATTTTGACATCAATTGATTGCGGTTGTTATTTACGCGGTTATGATCAATCATTCAGTAATTGAGGTTGCAATATTTATATAAGTATAATTTATAAATATTTACAAATTTACATCGGCATATATATTTAAAAGGATATCAGTATGCCAATTGTTAAAATAAAATAGAGATTTATCATTAAATCAAAATATAAAACTGATTTAAATATGTTTTATAGATTAATTATTTCCAATCTTGCTTTGTCAAAATTACAGTAACTCAGATGTAAGCCGTTTTCAAAAGTATTAGCTTAATAAAACAATTTTAAAGTTAAGAATAATTAAACAATATAATGCATTTACATATATAGGTATATATCAGTCAATGTAGATAACAATAGATCTTCAGAAACACTCTTATCTAAAATATAGCGTTTTTTTCCAAACCGTATTTCGTGAATAATTCCTGAACTGTTTCTTTTTCACTACCTATGTCTCCTTCTAATCAACAGCCCAAATGAGCTAGCTACTATTGGAGGTTCCTCTCAGTTTTATCAGCACCAGCACCATCATCAACGCAGTGAACAATCAGTGGCCCCCGGTTGTAGTTGTCATGCCTCCAGAACACAGGGTCTTAACAAAATTACCACCCATCATCTTAGTGGCGGTGGAGCTGTTTGTCATACTGGTGGGCACAGACAGACCAAACGGATCTATCAGATGAGTCAGGTATTGTTAGGAGGCCAAACTTATTAAACTTTAAAATCTATACTTTCTTACCAAATATAATATATGTAGGTATTAGTTTTATTATTGACTTGTTTTAGTATCTATAGAGTAGATTTAGAGAGTAGATATATATAGAATAAATTCAAATCTAATTATTTGTTAATGAAATATTTTGTTTAAATAAAATCTATTCTTATATATACTAACAGTTTTAAAAATGTAGTCCTATATATATTTGTCTGAAACAAACAGTTATATGTAATGCTTATTTATATATTTTAAAAACCAGTTTATGGACTATAAAAATGTCCAAATTTTTACACAATGAAATTTATACCCAGGAAACAATTTAACACAAACATGGACTTGGTAACATTATTTACATGCTAGTGAATTCTTTTTATCATTTGAAATATTTATGTGTATCATCAACTGTAGATAGAATTAAGCAAGCATTATCAAAAAAAAGGAAAAAAATTAATAATTGCTACTTCTAAATACATTAGGTATTACATATATATAATAAAATGTGTGTTGTGTAAAAACACTTTATTGTGTATAAATGTTATTTTAAAAATCAACACGACAGCTGTTTCGACTGGAGATTCCTCAGGTGATTAACAAAACGTCGATAGAAACAGCTGTAGTATTTTTTTAAATAACATATTTGTACTCAATTAATTGTTTTTACATAAAAAACTTTTTCTCTTTTATAAATAGTTTTGGGTATATGGTCAGAAAATTATCTGAAATTTCAAATCTTACGTTTGCATATTTATATATCAATTTAAGCTTCTTTTTAAGTAGTTATAATATAATCCCAACAAATCAACTGTAATTTGATTGTACTTCCATTATCGTATATAACTATTCGATATTCGTCAATTTGATATTTGAAAACTCTTTTCAATGAATAGCTGAATTACTATCATGGTTAATATAGATATATGTATATGCAAAAAAAATATCAGTATAGTACTTAAATAAAATGGGATTTTTTTCATTATTATAATAACATTGCAATTTTTATTCACATTTCGTTTTCAAAAACTTTCATTAACTTTATATAATATTTGTATTGATGGGACAAGCTCTAGAGCACCTATATATGGGTTGATTGAGTGAATGAAAATTGGCAGCTATCTAAACTTTAGCAAGCCATTTATACACTGATAGGCTTCAATATAAACAAGTCACCCGAAGTCGGCTGGTTTTGTATCCTAATCAGGTCTATCCGGGAAAGGGTAATTACTGTGGCGACATTTTTAATGTATATGTTATTTAAAAAAAATACTAAAGTGCATTCATTCCTATTAATATATTTTCTTTACCAAAATTCTGTAAATGCACGAGTTACAAATGAAAGACGTTATAGACAGACGACTGAAATATTAAAAAATTACTTGTTGTCGTTTTCTACCTATACCTCTTTTTCTGTTCTCTTATAATTTCGTTTTATTTTCCCATCTTTACCAAACTTTAAAATAATTAGATACAAGTGTAAAGTGTAATCGTTTTACTACCAATTATGTAGTCCTTTTTTACGTATATTTTTATAATTAATATATTTTAAGTTTTAACAAAATCATAAAAATGGAAACTTTGTTTACGTGTATTCTATGCTGATTTCAAACAATAGCCTAAATTAGTATTGAAAAATACGGAATTTTTGATCAACTTTTCGATACAAATAGGACTTTTGTTTGTATGAGCGTCGGATTTTCTATTTATTTCTATTTATACTTAGTTACAATAGTGAGAAGTTTTTAAACAGCAGATACATCTATATTTCAACTTGCATATGAAAGTGTAAAGCATAGGTTAATTGTTTGCAGAATTATATAATTGTATACTTTCTATAAGGTATTCAGAAAAATATGTTTTTCATTCTAGTTTTATATAAATATTTGGAGGATTTTATTTGAATTTTAATATCTATTCTACATATTAGTTGTATAATCCCAACAGATGGAGTAGTGGTATAATACGCATTATGTAAATAATATTTTAATTTCAAAATAATGGATTATAGTTAATTAATTTATTATTATCTTATTATTTATTTTATTTATCTCAATTATTATAAATAAACTCCATAATATATGCATAATTGGATTTTATTATACAAACGTACAATATTATGCTGCACGTGCCGATTATATTATAGATATATTATAATTAAAACCAAGATTATTTTTCTAAAATACATGTAGATTTCATTTAATCTATATAATAACATTTTAGCTATAAAATATAATGGAAACAGTTGTGATATAATAAAAATGTAATTTTTGATATGATATTATATCTATATTGTATGTATATTCGTTGAAAATACATAAAAATACTATTCTTCTGGTACAATCTAAAAGAAGAAACCCATAATCTCGATGAACATAATATCAGATGTCTGTAATTTATCTGCCGATATAGTTAGCACACACAACGACACACAAATTTCTCATGGTCCAGTGAGAGATCTTCTCTAGAGTGGGCGAACCATTCAATGTGAGCGGGGGTTTGTAGTGCACCCAATGTGCGTGACTGGCATTTATAATGTGCGCCAATCTGTTTGACATCAGCTCCATATGGATACTTTCTTTTGGCTGACAACTGTTCATTTCTGTTTCCAATATCTAGCGCGTAAATTCGCCCTTTTTCTACAAAAATGGATACACACGCATTCTAAGAATTGGGCGATTTATATAGTGCAGAAAACATCGAACTCTGTTGGTGTACTTAGATTGTTTGATCCACTAGACGCAGAGAGATGCATAGGGGAGGTTGATTGTGGAATATCTATAATGAAAACTAAAAAAGCAATGAATTGATTCAAGTATTGAAAGAATTCAGAAAGCAACATAACAGAGATTTAGAATCATAAGAGTAACGTCTATACGTGTCTTCTTTTTTAAAAACTTTCAGAATGTTCGGTAAAGTTCATCTTTTCATCTGTCCGCTACTCTATGTCTACTCCCTGTAGATGTTGTAGAGTTCTCAAACTTTCCCCCTTTCCCCCTTTCCTCTTCTCCAATCTTCGCTATCCTTCGGCTTTATCCTTACCTAAAACAAACAATTTCGTTGCATATTGATTGTAGCGAGATATATAGAAAGACTTGTTTCTCTTTCTGTTGAAGGGAACTTTCTTCTTTATAGAGGGAGAAAAATTACTCTTCGTAACCATCCTTCAGCCTTCTCATCCATCTCTTTTATTGTCTTTCTCTCAAAATCATTGGAAATTGAGTGCCAGTTGAGATTTTAAAGTGCACTTCGAGTAGCTCCAGATTCTGCGTCGTATATCTCGTAGAAAGATACAAGTCATGCCCTCAAATTTCCACTTAAAAAGAATTTTGAACTCATCCTATTTTATTGAGCAATAGGGTAATTGCCTATCGCGGTCAAAAGACAACCTAAGTGTTTAGTGTATTGGATTATTGTCTAAGACACTTATTTTGATGAAGCACTGCTATGGTAAATGAGATATGTATATAACAGGTTGACTAAATTAGTTCCAAAATGATTGGAAGATATAATTTTAAGGAAGCAAATTGATGCTGACATCCACTTATAGTGGTGCATTTTGAAAAGTTACTTTTTGCACATTTTATTGTAATAAATATATAGCTATACTGTATTTTTTCTTACACTGAGATATATGTAAACATTTGACTGACAAAAATTAAACATATAGAAGTCACTAATGTTATTTTATTGATTAACTTACAGTCATAAATAAAACGAAAATTATTTAAAAGATTTCATTTTAAAAGATAAAACCAAATAAACAAACTTTTTTAAAATCTTTAATAAAATTGATATTTTACTTTAACCGATGGTCATATTATTTTAATTTAAGCCCATTTTCCCCAGTAGTAGAATTATTTTAAAGAATATTGCAATTTATGATTTTTATATTTATTATAAGATAAACCATTGGTGCTCAAGTCTCTATAATTTTGTCTTTGTCTTTGAATTTATAGTTTTAATTAATTAATTTTTATATGATTATAAATAAAACTTTTCCATGATGGAGTTTATAATCACTATACATAGTGATTATCTACGTAGTAAAAACATTTTTTTTTAAATGCAAAGAAATTTTGAAACATTTTAATCAATAGATTATTTCCTGGAGTTATTATTATCTTGGAGAATTTACTAGTTTTATACAAGAGTTAATTATTTCCACTGAAAATATTTATTTTGAAATTATAGTAGATGATACCTAAAACTTATCTGTCAATTTGTTCATATATAAGTTTCTGATTTCATTGTATTATTATTTATATATATATACATACACACATATATACATATATATATACCTAAATATACATACCTATATTTGAATTTTTATATGTATAACATAAAAATCGATAGATTTGAATAAGAGTGAATTAATTATAATTTATAATTATATAACTTATATTTGTAATTTCAAAAAGTGTTTACAATGGAGAAGTAAACATTTTTACCTTGATTTTGAATTTGGCTTTGAAAACTAAATAAATGTAGCATCATTTATTTCCTGCTTTATGTTTATTTATACAAATGAATATTTTTTACGACTTCAATATTATTATTAGATGTCAATGTATTATCGATGAATAAATGTGAAATAATTCACTGCAATGTTTCGGATTTAAACATTTTGTAATTTATAAATATACATTCTAAACTTATAGACGCTATGATTAGTAAATACCTTAATATTCGTACGTACTAAATATGGTACATTAATATTGCATAATATTGCATAACATTGCTAATATTGCATATTAGTTAATTACATATTTACATTTACTAAATGTTGCGAGCATTTACAAAAACTATATTAGAGATCTGTCATTATAGTTATATATTAGGTATTAGTGAGACATAAAAATGTATACAGATAATTTTTCTTGGTAACAAGGCAACGTCAGATTTTTAGAGTTAAATTGTAGCATAGTAAAATTAAAATAATTATTGAAATGTGAAACAAACTTTATTAATTATTTTGTGCTTTGTGAATTTTTCACATATATTATCACCGTTTTGATCATTTGGTTTAATTGCTACGTTTTTATTTTTACTCGTGGTAGATAACAAATATTATTTAATTTAAAAGTCTTTGTATATAGGCACACTTTATAGATATCAATATCATGTGCACTTCAAAATGTTAAATACATTTAGCTATATTTAGATAAAATATTTTTCAATATAACTATGCATATGCATATGATAATTATATTTTATATTTGTATTACAATTTTACATTAAACTTTACTAATACTTTAATCAAACTTTACATAAAACATGAACATTTGGATTCTAAAAAAATAGCATATAGTCATGTTCAGCTTTAGACATAATTTTTCATTAAAAATTATTTATATTTCGCCTATAATTCGAAATAAATTCATTATCATTTCGTACTTCTTATTTAATATTCTTTTCCCTTTTAATATGTACAATATGACATAATAAAAGAAGACTATATTAGTGGCATCCTTTGTGACCTAATTACTTCTTATGTTTCAGCTCAGTTGAGTATAAATATACTAATAGGACTAATTTTATATTCTTAAAGAAATATAACAGCTAATATTATTTGCAAACATTAATTATAAAAAAGTTAATAGCTCATTTGATAAGAGCTTTGTCGAATATCTCATACACAAAAAAATAATTTTTGAGAAAATCGACCAAACTGTATATTATAGTTATTGAGCGGTTTATCCTATACATACCTATATGTGACTCTATACTGAGTGTGCGTGCTACGGATGAGTTTCATGTGTAGAAGCGATGTAATATAAACAAATAATATTGACTAATCCTCAGCTACGTTCACAATGTATAAATTGTTCATCCGTATAATACTTAATTATTCCTACAAGTTTATGGTTATGCATTTTATGTTGATATAAATATATATATATTTAAAAGATTAAAAGAAATATTGGTGTATGCAAAGTTTATGTTTAAACAGATAGTTTTATGATTACAGATTAGCAAAATAAATATACATAAATTATATTAAAAAAATAGTTTGTCTTTGGTAAGATTTAGTTGTTGGCCTGGGACACGTAAAGAAAATAAAAGTTAGTATATGTAACAGGCTGGTAATATTATAGTTATACATAAAAAAGACAAAATTTGCCTGCAAGTTAGATAATATATGTTTACAAAATAATCTTTTAAGAGAGTGTCTACCGTATGTCCCTACTAATATATGATGGATTCCATAGACCTAAATATCCGTGCACTCTACTAGCTTAAAAGAATTTATTTTTGAGTTGTGGATTATTTAACACAAAATCATCCTGTTTGTATATATCACTTATGTACACCGAAGTAATGTCCCATCTACTCCCACTCGCAGGATTTTGAGGATCTGGAAGTGACCTTGACTGAGAACAAATACGGAGGTCGAGCCCGAACCCAGCATGCCGCACGCATCATCCAACAGGCTTATCGATCGCATTCTATTCGTCGGAACTTCGAGCTTCTACGCTCTTGTCCCCAGTCCACAGGGTCTTCAGCAGCCGCCAGACATGTTGGGGCCAGTCTTCTCAGCTTGCTCTCATCCGCGTCTACGGTAGATCTTCATAAAGTACGAATTAATTCACTTCCTAAGGTTATCTGTTGACATATGTAGATTGTTTTAACGCGGTCATTAGTAAAACTATTATAAAATAGATGAGATGTAAAACATCCTGATCTTGCATATTCTAGTAAGACCATTATTTAGCGGTAGAACAATTACTAGTTAATAGAGAGCATAATTACAGTTAGATAAGTATACAGAAGACGCTAACAATATCACAAATATTGACAAAACACAATTCATTCTGAAGCAGACAAACTTAAAATCATTGAAATTATATTAAATTATATCAATTTATCAACCTCAACTCATTAACTGATCGATTTTAATTTAACATCATTCATAATAAAATTAAAGCCAGCATTAGTTAATTGACAATTAATAAATCCAACTATAGAGCAATAACAGTAAATAATATGAGTGAATGAACTATAAAAGGACAGTAGCATTATAAACCTCATTTCCCCCTCCATATGAATCGTGGCGGTAGATGACAACGGCTGGAGGTAGCACCGGAGTTCATCTTCAAAACAGTTCCCAGTTAGGAACTGGGTCAAGTGCGGGGCCTGGAGAGATGGAGGATGCGGTTCTGGAGAGGGCCTATCGGGACTGGGAGAGCATTGGCGCCGAGGAGTTCGGCGGTGGAGCCGCAGGTGGTCTAGCCGGAGTGGAGAGGACTGAAGAAGAGGAGGCCAGATTGACCAAGTCCGTTCATGAGGCCTGTCGAGGGGGCACGTCTTCTGCCTCGATTGCCAAGGTGAGCGACTGATTTTCAATTATGCTAGAAAAGGATTTGTGTTGTGTTTGAGATGGGTTTATCAGGGTTCCTTAGCATTGAAAAACGTTTAAAAACTGAGGATACTTTTACAATTCCTTGAATTTTTTCTTCGTTATGTCAATTTTATAACTGTTATTATTCTGGTGGTAAATAAGTAATTTTCTTGCTTAATTGGTAAGCTCGCTGTGGTAAATCAATTCCCTAAATTATTATATCTAACATTTTTTAAATATTATGTAACATTTTCATTTAATTATGCGTACGTATACTTTTACATTTTATTTATTTTTAACGTATTAACTTGTTTCACATAATAATATCAAAGACAAGACATTTTAATGTCTGTTTTCTATATACATTAATTAGAAATATGTATAGGAAATAGCATGTATATATATATATTAGAAAAGTTTATTGTTTGATTTTAGTTTTTAAATATTGAACTACTTTATAGGTTGTCGTATAAATAGCCTTTAATTCTGTCAGCGAGAATGGCAAGACTGATAATAAAATACACCGAGATAATTTTGTCTCAAAATGTTCATAAAAATTAGGGTAACATATTATGTAGAATTATATAGCAGTATTTAATACAAATAAAATGTATATAGATATCGATCCAAGTTTTTTGTAGAACCATATCATCAAACTCTGATTATATTAAAATATAAAACGCAGTATGTGACATATATAAAATACAAGGTTAACATAATATGTGAATTTAGATTTAGAATTGTTTACCCTAAAGCCATTTGATATAATTTGAAATACAACGGAAAATTATTTTTGTTGATATACAGTTACAATGTTCTTTAATCCACTTATATTTCTCTCATAATATCGTTATGCAATAAATATTTCATTTACTTTTAAATAAAAAAATGTATTCGCAATATAATTATTTTGGATTAATTACAGTTATAAAATATATTTCTATTAGATTTAAATTAAATTCGTTTTAATATGCTTTCTGAACATTATTAGCAAAATTATTAAAATTTTATTTTCACTGTTTATTAGATTAAGTTTAGCAAGAAGATATTTAAAATGTTTTATGATTTTATAAAGTCTGCTTATAAATACATATCAATATATAAAAATATGTTGTATTCTAACATCTATTACTTTCAGGATGTTTCCATAATTACCGCATTAAACTTTTTTCATTGTTACTGCAAAGATAATTACATAATTGCTGTATACATATGTCTCTCCAAGTGGTGGAAAATTACAAATATAAATACAAATTTCTGTAAATTCGTACAAATTTTAATTTTGGCACACAATGTCTAAATTCTTCAACTTACATCACAAATTGACTTCTAAATAAACAATAGAATTGGGTCAGAAACTAGTTTGTAATGTCAAATGCGATATAATTTCAACAGAATAGTTTAGTTTCATTTTTCTATATCTATAAGGAAACATGTCGTAATACATGTATACATGTATACCCCGTATATTGACCAGTAAGATATTCGTAGATATGCATGCCAGCTATATCTGCAAGTAATTAAAGATGGAAAGATAGTTATTTATACCTTTTGGTGTGGGGTACACAGATGCTCGATATACATGGATCCCGGACAGGATATAAGCACACATTTCATGCCGGTACACTGGCAAGCATAAACATGGGTCCGGAAACTGCTGTGAGAACTTGAATTGCATCCGTATTTACACAGTGATCCTCCAGTAGTGCTCCAGCCTGAGATTTACATTCGTGTTTGTCTACCAATTTTAGTGGATCGGAGATCATTTTCTGTCGCCAGGAGTGAATATGTCAGCGTCTGTCTAACTATATAGATAAGATATATTTATATGCACGAATGGATTTGTACTTTTGAAGAATATAATGTTATAAATATGTATATATGTTTTAGGTGCTTAGACACTAAATTTAAATTTAATGTATATATATACCCTGAACCCGATATATACGAGTACTCATATTCAAGAATTATTAATGTTATGTTTTTCTTTATTATATGCATACCTGTCAGATACTCATAAGATGAATATTCAATGTAAAATATATTTATTACTGTATATAGTGTTAATGTAATATGAGGAAACTTTCAATGTATTAAACTGTTCTTCTAAGTAAAAGAAATAAGCCATACAAGGTAAAATTTGTTTAATTAGAAATATCTCTATGTGTAAAACATTATCTTATTTATATAATATTTAGTAATTAAATTTAAGTATACGTATACAAGTTTAAATTTAAATTTAATCTTGTGAGGGTTATTTTTTCTATTTAAATTATTTGTGAATTGACTGTAGAGGTCATAGAGTAATTAAACACAGAGATTTCACTCGTATTGATTCTGTATACAGTTCAATACTACCATTTTGATACCCGAAATCTTTTGCAATGTTTTAAAAACTGACAGGGCAGTTAAACAGATTATGTTGTAAAACAGTTTTAGATATACAGACAATAAATTACATTTTACAAACAACTTACGTATGTTAAAATTGTTTGAAATATACATTTGTTCTTAAAACTAATTTTGAACAAATATTTAATACTATTTTTTTGTAACACATTTACATAAAATTGATTAAAATAAATCGATTTTATGTTGAATAAAATTTACAGCTTGATGTATTTGAAATAAATAAGAGTAAAATCTCTGTGTTTAATTACTCTATGGTACAGGTTCTACGTATTCTATAGTGTAAAGGGGGTGTAAACCAGCGGAATAACATAATCCACTAATATGAAGCATAGATGTTGTAGTTGATATCATAGATTTTAGCTGCTACATGGTGGCATGAAAGTAACAAAAGAAAGTATGACATGCAGTTTATTCGTGCAAAATTTTCTGAAAGATTTTATGGGGATCCTTCTCGGGGAGATAAGATTAAAGAATGGGAAGAAAAACTTTTCAGAACAGGATCAATCAATGACAAACCAATTCATGGCCGTCCAAAGGAGAGAACATCATTAGAAGTGATACAATCTGTTGAAGGATCACCCACAGTAAGCGTTCGTAGCCGTGCTATAGAACTTAATATGACCAAGTCAACCTTACATAATGTTTTAAAGAAGGACCTTACGTTTAAACCATTTCGTCCAATTACGGTTCAGTATTTATCACTGGAAGATAAACAGAACTGAGTGGTTCAATGCCAAGCCATACTTGATGCATTTCCTGATAAACACATGCAAAACAAAACTTTTTTTAGTGATGAATGCTCAGTATATGGAGATGGGAATAGCAGGACTGTTGTGTGGGCAAAGGACAATCCGCATTACTATGAACAAATCAAACAATATCCTCTTAATATTTCAATGTAAATAGTTATCATTGTAGTCACTCTCACCAATATGGAATTTATTACAATCTTTACAGTGAGTTTTATTAACATAAATTTTATAAAATTTTGAGGCGTTAAAAACAAAACTAATTTTGATTAAAGAAGGATATAATTAAAAACAAAATTTGTATTAAAAGATTTAACTAAAGATCTATATAAATAAGGGAAAAATTAGGATTGAAAATGGGAATCAAAATTTTTGGAAGAAAGCCTTTCTATTTATACTTTTAATAGTGATTTTCACGAATACGAAGTAAAGGTTTACGTAGAATTAAATCCAGATAGGCTCAATAATTTAGAGGTATATTTTATTTCAGAATCTAAATTTTAATTCCATTTTTAATATTTTCAGTTTTTTGGGACCGTCACTCAGTTGAATTTGTATTGGAGGAAATACTGACATGATTAAGCCATTATTACTCATGACTAAAAAGAGATAACTTAGTAACAATCGATAAAATGTGTAGACACATTAGACATGTGGAGACATGCAACACAAAATTTAAATGAAAAATTATAATATCGAATTTAAGTACACTATTTTGAGACATTACCGAGATCAGAACAATAACTTTTGGGAATTTGTTTTAGTGAAATTTATTTCTCAGTAAGCATATACATATAAAACTATATATTCTATTGTACATGGTTAAGTCTCTACTATAATTTTTCGTTATTCTGCACCTCTCCCCTCTTTCTTTCAGTCGCTGCAATCGTCCCTCTCAGTGGGTTCCCTGCTCCCGCCTCCTGGCTCTGGACCCGCTGCTACAGCTTCCGGAGAGGACGATTCTTCTTGTTCCTCCTCCGGCACGCCCTCCCCCCGACGTCCGCTCTCTGCCGCATCGTCCTCTTCTCTGGGCCGCTACTGCCGACCTTCCGACCCCACCTCCGCCGAGTTCGAATCCGCTCTGGAAGTCTGTAATCTCACAGCTGGTCATAGTGCTTCCTCCACCTCCGAAACCGCCTGTCGCCGTGCTTCCCTCAAGAAGAGCACCAGTCCCGCTGATTCTCTGGGCTCGACAGTGTCTGAGTCCTCCTCTGAGGCTAGTGGTGCTGCCCTGGATGAAGAAGGACCTCCCATACCTCGTATGCCGCTTCTCTCGGAGCCGCGAATCCCAGCTTTATCTTCTAGTGCTGCCCTTCCGCCCCCAATCTCCCGTCGAGTTGTTGTCGCTGATCCGCTTAATCAACCGATTTCCTCAGTAGTGACGGTGCCTGCAGTCAAACTCTCCCCAACTAACAGTGCGAGTCTTGTGGGCGCAGGAGGAAGCGGAAGTGGCGGTGGCAGTTCACGTGACTCAGGGGTTAGTTACACTTCGACCAATTCGACGACATCGAGCTCAAATACAGATCCCTCGCTGCCGCCCTCGTCAACTTCTGGTGGCACTTTCCTCGCTGTGCACAGTGGCTTACAAGCCAGTCCTAGCGGTTTAGCTGCGCTATCTGGTAAGTGTTTCGTCTAAAACACTTTAAAATGGTAAATAATGTTTTCGGTATTCACCACATACTCATGCACTAGGCATGCACATTTTGAAGTTGACAATTCTGTTATATTCATAGCAGTAAATAAAAATCAATTTCATTTTATTTTATCATATGATTATACCTTTAGTATATGCCTATATGATTTATTATACTCGTATATTGACATAATTAGTATATAATTATTTCATTAATACAATATTACATATATAAAACAATTAATTGAGCACTACGAAATATTCATGAAATATATATGTAGGTATATATATATGAAAACATATCAAAATTATATAACAATCTGATTGTTATAATAGTGCGCTACATTGTATTTCACTAAATTTGATAAAATATTAAACAGTAGAACTATTTTTTTAGTTGAACTCGACTCAATAATACATTAAAAAGCAACAGCTATTGCCATTTTTCGACTTTACTACTCTTTCAATGACTTATACGCGCTACTTATAAAAATATATCGACTTATTGTAACCGTTGCCTCCGAACAAATATAACATAAATTTCACTTTTTAGTTAACTACAGAAAAAGAATTGTGTTCAATTATTTTCGTAAGAAATCATTTTTACTTAATACCTGCACGATATAAATATTGTTTCATTGTTTTATTAGTTGGAGTTTCTGTCTACACAGAATGAAAAATTGATTATAGGGTCAACATCTGCACTAATTGTGTGTACATATCCCAACTGGCTCTTATAAATACTATTATAATTGGATCACAATTATATATCTAATCATATACCTAACATTCTATGATTATAGTTTTTTTTCATATTCAGACAACAGACAACAGACAGTTAGCAAATCCGAAAAGCCAATATACTCGAATTATAATTACATTTAGGCAAAGCGATAGGTGCAGTGCATTTAATCGATTTGTTGAAGCATACATTTCTAAAAATTTGTGTAGAATTAATTTGTACTATATAATAATTTACTTACAGAATATATGAAATATTCTACCGAATTTCATACTATTTAATATTCACGATTAATCAATGAAAGTATGTTAATGTGTACTATTATGCTTATTATATAATCATAAATAAATATTCCTTTACATTATCAGGCTACACACGAATAGCTCTATAGACTTACTTTAATTAATTTGTGCTTTAAAGTTGGCCACTAATTTAAATTCAGGTCTCAATTCATAGTATTAATTTTATAAGTATGGATAATTTTGTCTGTCAGAAAATTGGGTTAGTAAAAATATATTGCAAATAATTTGAGATAATTTGAGCTAAATGCAGTATTTCTCAGATTAATAATTTCAATTTTGAATGACACTTTTTTAATTTTCTACCTACATTTTGAATAGTTGTAGTTATTAATTATATATTTGGTTGACGTAAATGATATAGTCTGTGAGCCAGAACATTTTTCGGTACCCAAAAGGAGGAGGAGTGTTATACATCGTTAAAAAGCTCTTTGTCTAGATTCTAAAAATATTATATATGACATCACCATTTGCTAGCTGAAACAAATTATTGAAAATTTTCTGATTTCTCGAGAGACACTATTTTCTGTATTTTTGACCTCATTTTCAAAAAAAGACATATTTTAAATAAAAATATTATTTTTAACTATTATTCATAGTAAAATGTTGCATATCATATCGTTTATATAAGTGTTTATTTTTCGTCGTACAAGCATCTTAAAATGCATTGATTAAATTATTTAGTAACCAGAAATAGTTTAAGATAGTTCCCAAACCATTTTTATAGCTAAAACAAGCCTAAAATTGAAACTGGGGAACTGCTTTAATTCTTGTGTAGTTAAAAAGTTATTATCATGATTTATATATCTAATTTTACTTGTAATATGTAGAAAGCACTTGGATAAACAAACTGATATCCAAGATGCAACATTTTATTATAAATAATAGTTAATAGTTTTCATGAAAAGCGGTTAAAAACGTGCCAAAAAAACAGAACATTTTCCGCTTCTTTAATGTTAGAAATCAGAAAAATGCAATAATTTGTTTGGAATCTGGACATTCATAGCTTTCTAAGGATGTATCAAACTCTTCCTCCCTTTTTTGGGTACCGGTAATCATTTTTTTGGCTCTTGGCTTATGGGCTAATATAACGTTAGTATATAAATATGTATATTAGAACCATAAAAATAACATGTATAGTTATATTTAGACATATTATGTATGTGTATAAGTACAGTTTTATAATATTCTTAATGAGTTATTAATTTTATTCTTTTTTTACATTTTTGCACTTTTATTAGACTTTTTTTACAAAAGTGTTATATTTTTATATTAAATAAGTATATTTTTTGTTTAATATTTAATTGTTTTATAAATGCCCATAGTAAATGGAAATACACTGTTTTTTTTAATTTTGTTTTTAATATATGTATTAGTAGAATATCAATATGAAAAACATAACTTTTTTTTTGTTTTGAAATAATAATAATGTCTGAAAATGTAATAATAATTCATATATTTATTCAACTATGTTTTCTTATAAGTACAAGTTTACTTATACATATGTTAATAGAAGTTATACTCTTATGTTACCTTTGAACAATTGAACTTATACTATACAAAATGAATAATCAAATAATTAAAAGAACAATATTTTTCTTCAATGCTTATAAATAGTAGAATTAACTAATAATATAACTATTCAATAGATAGTCTTGAACAATTGGCAAATTTTAGTTCTGTGTCATGTGATCACATTAACAAAAACTAATCTAAATCTTGTACCGTAATAACAAAAGAACTATAATCTTTGCCACATTTCTCTAAATATTGATTCACAATTCTATAATTCGACAGATTGTGGTATATTAGAAATAGTTTTTACTTAAATAGAGATATTGAAATGTTAATGGGATTTGTATTAGTCTTTTATAAATGCACATGTTTTATTTAATGATAATAAGAGATTAGTGATATATGTACACAACATTTATAAAATTTGAAGCGTTTTTTTAAATTAATTACATGAATTTCATCATGTATACTAATTATTTCATCTTTCAGGGGTAAACAGTTTGTCTTTTTAAAACTTTATATATCAAATATAAGATTAAAACGCATATATACGAGTATTCTGATCAAGAATTACGTAAATATATACTTAATTTCGTCATATATATTTCATAAATCATAAATCATTATTATTATATGTCGCGATGTGATATTGAAATATATTTTAACTAATAATTATTACAAATATTTAGTGATAAATAAATACCAGATTCATATAAATATGAGAAATACAGCTATACTTGTACAGAACATACAACTGTGTATACTAAAGATTAAAAGATAAAACTGTGTCTATATCCTAATTTTATTTCTGCGAATTCTGCCTAGTATGAATAATGCTCACCTTCATAAATTGAGCTAAAGTTATTTTCGTTCCGCTTGTCAATAAGATTTGAAATAACTTATTTTTTCTTAGCTTTTAATTTTTAAACTAATTGTAAATATTCCTATCCAATTACAACTTCAAGCACTCTTGTTACCTACTGATTTGGAACTCTTAATCAGTAATAATACATTTTGAATTTTCTTATACGGAATCTTGTTTGTGTTTATGATGGTAATATGTTCATTACTGAATAATAGATTCGTGGACAAATTATCCGTCACTCAACCCCTCTCCCATTCACTACACAGGTGTCCAAATTGGAGTCATGACAACCTCCCGGGACAGTGGAGTGGACGCTGATTGTAGCCCCCGTCTACCCACCACTCCCTGTGCAGTCCATATGCGAGGAATGCAAGGAAGCAGTCGATCAGCACAGCATCAGGTGAGATGATTACTGATTAGTAGAAAGTAGATGTCTCTTTGAGGCACTCGAAATTTTGTTCAAAGTTGAGTTATTTATATAATTCTATTTAATGATAAATATAATATATGTAATAGTAGTAAATATATTTTTTAATTTAAAGTAGGATTTATTTCATATTATATTATAATATATACTGTTATGCACCAATAATACACTACAATACTGCAACTATACTACATAACGTAATATTGTACTATTAACTTAATATAATATTGTATAGTACTTATATTATAGTACTATAGTCTAGTTTAATATATAGAGTGTATAGCAGATAGTTTATTGTATAATTGTATATTATTGTATAATTATTTGTAATCATAATTGTAAAATAAATACATTATAAACAATACAATTAAGTAAATATAATTGATTTATGCAACTATTTAAATATTCATATTTTTAATAGGTATTCTATTTTGTTATAATTTTGTCATAGACAATTTTCGTATATATAAGCATTCATGCGCAATCAATTTGAAACGACATATTTCTTCATTTCGTAAAATGTTAAATCTGAGTATGTATCTATATTTATACTTTTATAAAAACTCAACAAGGCACAAGATAATATTTTTATATGTGCGAAACATGTACACATACCTATGTTAAAGGTTTTATAAATTGGACTTCAACTAGTGTAATTATTAATCAGTTTATGAATTTATTACATTTATGAATGTATATTTGGGCAAATGTATTTGATTAATTTGGTATATCTATACTTTCAGTTTGAAACAGTTAATGGGGGTATTTCTGGTAAAGATAAGTTTTACTTTAGAAAGTAAACAGAATCGGACTTTAATATAAAACCATAATTTGACATTAATTGAATCAAAATGTAGAAATGTTTATAATTGCGTTCTTTTTCTTTATGAAACACGTTGTTAACTAAAATGTACCCTTAAAATACTTATATATAAAAAATTATTAAATCATTTGTTTCAACCTTGCATCCTGTATACTGCCCACACTCCTGGAAATAAAAGTCTCCTGGAAAAGTCCTGAAAAGTCCTATAAATTTGTAAAAAAATAGTAGAACCTTGAAATTCTTGATCACAGTTTACATTTTTCTTTTTAGGTTTTAATTTTACTAAGACAGCACAGCTAGTGGCTAAAAATATTGTGCTTCATGCAATTATTATAATTAAAACAATAAAATTTAAACTTCTCGGATAATTTTTTTTTATAAAAAATAAACTGTAAGTAGGATTGCTAAGCACAACTATTAGGTTGCGAGGACATAGGCACATCTGGCATGCTGAGCGTGCTTTATTTATATGACCAAGTATCAAAAAAGTTTGTTGGGTATTTGTCCAGAAATCCAAAAAAGTAACCAAAATTAGCTTCCTACACTTCTCTTAAAGCTGCTTGTTAACTTGTGTTAAGCTGCCTTGAGTTGTTTGTGTTTTTGGCTAAGTATTTGAAATTCTTCCTTACACGTTTCTAAACTGACTCTCCAATGATACTATTCTTATATAAAAGCCTTACTGATCTCTTGACAAACTTACTCAATCATTTCATAAAATCAACCATTATGGAACAGAAGATATCTTCTAATGATCTAATGACTATTGATCATTACTGTTGCAGATTTAGATGAATGCAGGTTAGAAAACTGTTGAAGAGTGTGATGAATTGGCTGCCTCATAAAATGGTTTTGCTTAGACATGAAAGTGAACCACACTGAGGATTTCTTAAATTTTGATTAAAAACCAATCGAGTTGACACTCTTATTTTACAATATATGAAGAAAGTAAATATGGAAAACTATTTGATCGCTTCAGAATGGTTCTGGTAATATCCCATTGTCAAAGTTCAATTGAAAAGGTCTATTAATAAAAGTATAATTGTGGAGAACATTGCATTGCAAACAATTAAGTGTGCAATTTCATCTTCAGATCAACCACATATTAACCTCACTCTTACTCCGAAATTAAAAAAACATGTTAAATCTGCACGAACTCGATACAATCAATATCTGGAAGATAAAAAACAAAAGACCAAAGATCAATGCTACACAAATAAACGTAAGTTTGTTATTGAAGAGATTGCCAATTTACAGAAGAAGATATTAAGACTTGAAAGTACAATTGGCATTATGATAATGGAAGCAAATGAATTGGAAAATGATTCAGAGAAAAGGAAAGATTTCCATTTTCTGTCAAAATTAAATGCACTGAGAAACAAAGTGAAAGAAATATCTGATAAAGTCTTTCAATTCTTAATATGTCACAAATTTGAATGAATCTCTCAACCATTTGGACTAAATTATGTTTATCTGCTTAGAAACTTATATATGCATATTAATTATTTCTTTTGTAATTATTTATGTTGAACCATTGTATAAAAATTGTATTTTAAATTACTGTATTTTAAATTGTAACATTGTATTTAAAAATAAAGTGGCTAGAACGGATGGTTACGAGATCAACAGCTATTACTACTGTTTACTAAATAAATTATGTATTTATTTATAAAAACAACATTAAAATACTTCATGAAGTGCAATCAGTAAATGCTGGTGGCCTTAAAGGGGAGGAGGAAGCCATTAAAATATATATATATTTGTATTTATTGCATACTTATTTAGGTTAACCATCCTAGAAAACTTCTGGAAAGAAATATGGGAAAAGTGTGGGAACTCTGATATACTATAATTTCTAGACCAAAAATGAGAGAAGAAAATCAAAAGTGAAATAGGAAAAAAATTATCGGAGGCACACGAGAAATGGAGCCTGGGAACTCTAACGCTGAAGATATGGATACGGTATTCCTAACAACTACAGTCGATAACTCCAGCGAACCGTTTCATACTCTATCCCAAACAGAGTTTAGGAGGCATAGTAAATCTAAAATACATACATATACAGCTTTGGTGCATATTAAAGTAGATATAGGTATACAATACATCCACCTACCAGATTCTTCACTACACATACATTAGAGGAGAAACTATATTGAGTAGCGAGTTGGTATACAAACTACGTACACCAGCAGTACAGCTGGAGGATAAACACTCGTTTTGAATTGATCAACAAGCTAAGAAGAAGAAGAAAGAGATAGACAGACAGACTACATTTAGGCAGAATAGATGAGATGGAGAAACGGACAGTTGGATGGACATCGAGAAGTATAAAAGGGAAAACCAGGAGAGCAACAGGAATCAACTTGAATTTTTTTCCCTTAGCAAATAAAAGAAAAATAATGCTCCAATATACGCAGAGAAATATGGCGAAGATGTGTATGGGGACTAAATTAAATTATATCGAAAAAGTAAGCGATGTGCGTGTTTCTATCGTGTATACACACATTATCATCTTCCGTCTTCGTTGACTATAATCATGCACACGTTTGTTGTTTCAATCTCTCTCTCTCTCTCTCTTTTTTCTCTGACACTCAATTAATAGATTTGCAAGCAGGGAGAGGGGAGGAGAGACAGAGGAGTAGTTATAGAAAATGTGTTGATTGAAAAAGAAAGGGAAAGGCCAGAGATTTTCTTTATGATATTGTTGATTCAATGTATTGTCTATTTTACATTTTCTTTGTGAACAGTCAATCGAATCGAGAGGAGTTGAATCAAAGCGAGTTGTTCTTATTTTATGTTTAGTACTCGGAACAATGGTCATAACAACTTATTATGTGTGCATTTCGTTATGTAGGAGTATATTTAATAACATCATTACACTCTAATTTGTATACTTTCAAACAATTCATTTATGTTGTTATTTATTTTTTAGAATAAATTTAATTTAATTTTACACAATCTTATCACTTATTATTATCAATTAAATAACATTAAATAATAATCGAACATTTATTTAATTTTGTTTTGTACAAGGAACTAGGATGCCACACATTCATTTTTTACATTTTTTAAATTAAATTCACTTAATTCTCCATAACTGATGGCTAATGCTCTTTATAGAGGTTCTGTTATCATGTTAAATCTTTGTAAGTTATAATATCTGTAAATATCTGTAAATAACATTTTTATGATAAGCTTAAATACTTGTTATTTATAGTACAGTAATAACAAAATAAATGCATTTATTATAAATAATTAAAAATTAAAGTATATAATTAAGCAGGCCTAATTGAGTATACTATACTGAAATGAATAATTGTATTTATGTATTTACTTGTATGCAATGTGCTTTTTTAAATCAGAAATTATTAAATTGTACCTAACGCAATAATAAAATATTAATGCTTTTTTAAATAATATTACTTATAATAATTATATAGTTATAATTATTATATAACTTAATACATAATCATAACTATTAAATTTAAACATACATCATAAAGCTGGGATTGTCTGCTTAAATAAATACATAAACGTATCTATGAGAGTAAATGGTTTCACATATCTGGAAAATTATAAGACTAAAGTTTAAAAAGTCTCGGATACAGCACAAGGCTAAAATAACTTTAAACCATCGTCCGAAG
>JAYRBW010023786.1:0-12537 GCA_036023295.1 Invenusta paracnida
ACATAATATATATAACATGTATTGTATAATATGAATATCTCATTTTTAATTGCAATCGGTAAAACATAATACTAAGCATATCCATTTAGTATTCCAATAAACTGTCATATCCGATGAAGCGGTGGTACTGACTAAATGATGCGTCTCCTATAATTTTAAACATTTTACAATTGAATACAATAGTTGTGTCTTTGTTTAAACTAATCTGTTTAGTGTTTTATAGTCTATTTTAAAATTTTCAAGATGTTTGTTTTATGAGAAAACTAAAATATATTGTTTAATTAATTTAATTTTTATTTTGCTTTATGTTTGTTTACTCAGCTGTTGTCATTGCATTTTGTGATGTATCATTTAAAAATAAATTGTATTTGAAACATTTACAAGTTTTATGATAAATATATAATATTAGTCATAAAAAAGTTTAATTTAGTTTTGACAACAACAAATGCATTTTAGAGGATGTTTGAATGAGATCCCCTTTGGTGCACTGGAATGCATTTGGCGCAAATAGTTCAAACACATTCGTTTATATGATAGTCACTGAAGTTCATAATATTACTTTATTTGTTCATGTAATAACCACTTAAAAATACAATCGCTTTTAAAGCTTTTCGATTCTTCCCCGCGAAATTAGGATTACATAGACTCAATGAACTTCAATCGTGGATGTGTGTTATTTATAAAATATATACAAATATATGTATAATCATTGTGTGCGTTTTTAAAATGTTACATTGTTTTTCATATATAAGTGTTTTAATGTTAAACAGTTTTACATTACCAAATTGTAAAGTACTCTGCACTAAGATAACCAGCTGTACAACGAACAAATACAATTAATTTTCAACAGAAACAAACTTTAAAATAATAGTACATTTTTATATGAAATTCATTTATCAAAATACAGAAAACACACTTCATGTAAAATAAGTATTTTATGTACATATTGTTTATTGTGTACAAATTGTTTTAATCTATATACTGCTTGACGATTAGCAAAAATAGATCAACAATAGCTAAACTAATATTAACAAGAATAATTTCTATCATCCAAATGTCCAACTTGAATACAACTGTTAAACTATTTTAAACTAGTCACATTAAAAAAAAACATATCTATGAATATGTTGCAATAGTTTTTGAAATATACTTTCATTGATGCAATTAAATAATGTAATAAATGTAAATAATTGTATACTCTTGTATTTATATAAAATGTTACAGACAGAGTTATGACGTTTAGTTGTTACTTGTTTATGTGTATTGTAGTTGAAGATCTGAACAGATTACTCACTCGAACCTTATACAATCAATCACGATTTAATCCATACGATATTGGTAAATATATAATGATGGTTAATGGACAAATTGTTACGTATTTTATTTAAATATCAAGTTGTTGGTTGTTTTTCCCGTTACAATGTTGCAATAAATTTTAAGTAAGCGTTAAAATTGTGTCAACTATAAATAAGCGAGTTATCATTATATTATCATCATATACATTATTAATATAAAATACATTATCTAAAATATATAGAATGTTTATTCATTAAATAATAAACTATTTATACATATATAGCTACATTTTATAAACTTAGTTAATAGTACTTGTATGTATATGTATATTGTAAATATTATTTTTAATGTTATCAAAACATACTTGTGCAATAAGTTCAGTCAATATAATAATGTATTAATTATTTCTCCTAACACAACATAATATGACAAAGTACTTGTAGATTTATATAAAACAACATACTTTATCGATTTCCAACGATGTGAAATACATAATCCATTACAAACAAAACAGTATATATCCAATATTTGTATGCAAAGTAGAGTACAGTAACCATTAAATCAATAATTTCTAGACGTTGGTTTAAACGATGTGTAATTCATTATATAATTGAGTGAGTATGCAGGTGTTGTTAATCAGTTAATTTTGAGGCATATTAAATAGTTTAAAATTGAAATATCAGGCAATAATCACTATTTTCGTTAATAACACATGATGCATTATTACAAACACATTCCTATGTTTACTATATGTTTAAACTAGATTATAAAAAATAATGATAAACATAAATTGTGTATGATAATGAAAATTAAAAATAGATTTGATGTGAAAAACGTAAAAATAGCTACACTTATGTGTTAAACTCTAAGGTAAGCTATAAGTGTTGATGATCAAGTTTGACAAGTTATGTTTCGAATTTTTAAAAATAAAATGTATGCTAATAAGTTCAATAACAAAACTTAAACTACCATTTTTATATTTGGTTTGCGGTATCCCCTGATGTTACAAAAATGTAAGTTAATATTGAAACACATTATTATTTGAGTTGCGCGTTGGTGTTATGAAGTGCAAATTTGCAGTTATAAATGTAAAAAATACTAATTGGTAATTAGGACGCATAATCATTACATAAAGACTTTTTGTTTGGTTACTGTGTACACTATGCCTAAAGCGGTTCACATTACCTGCGCTCTTAAATGAAGTGTGTTTTGCAGAAGCGCGCATACGAGCTAGGAGACACTCATACATGTTTGTCTGCGTTTCACCAATTCCAATGGTGACCGCAAATAATCAAAATTCTTTGAGCGCAGAAGAAACGAAACAGTTTAAATTGTTTAACTTTAGCAGGAGCATAGGATTGCAGGCAATAGATAACAAAGCATCCCCTGTTAAATGTAAAACTATAATTGAGCAAGTTTCCTCGTTTGAGTACAGTGGACTATAGTACCTACGTCATATATTATAGGCTGGTATACTGTTTTTGTACCTAATTTATATATTGGCTGCTTTTTAACACAGATATTGATTTATGTTTCAAGCAATTTATTCTGACAAAAAGAATTAGAAACTGGCACATATTGTAATAACTAAATACAGTTTAAAAGCTCTACGAATACAGCACAGGGCTAAAATAGAGATTTTAAACTTTATTTAACTTTTCCTCTATTCTCATAAATAAATTTTATTACTTATTTAGTAGTAGTTAATCTTAGTTATGTTATAATAATTAAAACGAACATTAAATAACAAAATATTTATGTTAAACGCAGGAGCTGTAAACACTAAAACGTAGCTTTCCAAGTTACAGCTTTCTTTTCTGCTAGACGGAATACAGATCACATCCAAACTTGAACTAAGTGTAACTGTTGATGTGAACTTATTCACGTACAAGTATCAGAAAGTAATATGAACCGCGCAAACACTATTGTAAATATGGCAACATTTATGCAAAATATCAGTTCAAAGTTGCCACAAATTAAAAAGAAAATATATAAATAATTAAATAAATGGCAATTTGTTGATCAAATCTACATTTTTGTTCACAAAAATGGCAATATATCACAACTATAACAGTCAATTTTTTAAACAAAAATTTACTTTTAATAAGTTTCCAAAAACTATTTTTTTTTAAATTTCATGTGACCAACCTATTGGGTGCACTGTAGTAAGTGACTATAGCGCTAAAAGTAATAAAACTACTTTTTAAGAAAAGTCCAAAGAGATGAATACACTCAGTTGTTCAACAATGAGTGTAAACAAAAAATGCCAGAAAAAATAGAAGAGTAGCGCCGAATCCCCCTCCCCCCACACCGGTATGGATAGGTTTATGAAGCCACACTATATACTAATGACATGTTTTAGTCGCTTTCACTGTAAATTGATTCCCTAGTTGTATCAGATAGTAAAGCTACTTACTAGGAATATATGTACATAATGTTAAAAAAATATTACACATATTGTATATTAAGTATTACTGGAATATAGTCCATGGTAAATAAAAAAAGTTATGTTTAATTTAAAGAGAACATATTGAATATATTTTAGGGTGTACATTTTTATTGTTGCAGGACTTCGAAATACGGAGTTTTCTAAATTATTGGAACGAAAGGATTATAAAGAAGTTGACCATACAAGAGAAGTAATGGGAAATATGTTTGGTGGTTTCTTCATATTGATTGAAGGCGCATTTGATCGCAATTTGGACTCTTTTAGCAAATCTTCAGATTTTTACTATGCAATGTTGTATGTTCAGCTTTTCAATCCTACGTATATAACCCTTGTTTATTATATGACTCGAAAAACATTATCAGTTCACCATGTTGGTGTAAGTTTATTTCCTATTTTTTAATACATATATATATATACCTAAAAGTATATATGCAAAATAATTGTAGTTTATTAGTAGTCGTCATATTGATATATTTGACTTTGTAAGTATATATATATATATAATGTTTTGTATACATATATATATATACACTGTTATATTCTGTAGTGTTTAATGCATAATCAATATGTACCAAAAATCTTTATCTACGACTTTGTTTCACATACCCTACATAGCCTAATCATTTTATTTTTGAGTATTGCACAACATTTTTATGTTTTCCAAACGTATGCAAATATTATAAAATATTATTTTTTCATATTTATGAAAGTTGCATCACTATTAAATGCAATATTTATATTAATACACATACAATGCAGGATACCTATATATTATTATGTCCCTCAATATAATGTATACATGTAGACTAATATATAGTAGTCAAAAGCTAATGGCGAAAGATAAATAGTGTTCGTATTATAAATATGGTTTAGTCATTATGCGTATATACACAAAATGTAATAATGAAATAATTCATGAAATAATGTTCAATAATGTTCAATAATGTTAATACACATATATAAATAAACAAATCGGTAATAGTATAGTATTATCAAGATGGCATAATGGACTGCCATCTCATAATAGCTTTATGAATAATCGTTCATGATAAAAACAATATTAAAGTATAAGCAGTATATGTTCCCGCAATAAGTCATCAATATTCAAGAATATCAGAACGATACCTATTTTCTATATTGGTATCCAATAAAACCATATTTTACGAAGGCAATACGATATCTACATATATACAGTTTTTGATGTGGTACCCAAGAAATAAAAATAATGTATTATTATAATAGCTAAAAGGCAAGACGTTAATTTCTTTCACAATTAGAAAAATACTGGTCATTGGATTAGTGTAAATGACGTATCATAATATAATTAGAATATCCAACTTGATATTTTTAATAATCTTGATAAGCTTTACTAAAATGCCATGTTTCTTCCTTTTATATAGTGTTCGTTAGGCAAGTCAAATACTCTAAAATATTACTGCAAGTTCCAATATGGTCAAGGTTGGCTGTTTCAGGATTACGTTTGTGAAACCTTGATGAAATGTTCCCGCCTTACATGGAAACGAGAAACGGAAGGAGGAATTATGATGAGAGAAGTATATATTTATGGAACTAAAAATGACGGTAAATTTACAATTCAAAATAAACTTTATGTTAAATAAAATTAAACAAATAATGAGCATGTTCGCTCAGTATCTATATTAAATATAACATACATATTACGATAATATAATCACATTATCAATAATATATTTTTTGAATAGATAATATGTATATAGTGTCTGGGAAAAGTGCGTTTTTTATTTTTTTCAAACATTACAACAATAAGTATTTTTTATGAATTAAAAAATGTATAATAGTCAATAAAAAGTGAAAAACAAGACAATCTAAAGATAAACACCTCTGTTATCAATTACAACCTGACAATAACACCCGAAATTCTGGAACTGTTTGTTCATATTTGTAGTCTGTAAGTCTATTGAGTTTCATTGCGTCCTATTGCGTCTCTGAACTATGAAGTTCAGGGACGCCCGGATCCAATTTGCCTCAAAATATCTTACCGTTCTCCCTCTCTGAATGCTTTGAATAATACTTGTACCCACCTTTCTTGTATAACATCTTCCAATACATTTTCAGTAGACATTTATTAGAAATTATATAATATGATAAAATGATATAAAATATACAACATCTATGAACAAATTTAAATAAATAAAAACTACTATACAAATAAACAACTACTTAGAACTACAATCTTAGAAATCAATAAGAAATACCATAAAACTTCCAAATAAATCAATAACACACCCATATATTGCAAATATCTCCCAACATTTTTTTCGGAAGCTTATACAAATAAAAACGCACATCATTTTTCCGGACACCCTATACATATGTATGTAATATATCCTATAATTTAAACACATTATAAAAGCTGCTGCAGATACACTTTTGCACGATAGGTATTTAATACCATACATAAATGCCGCACCTAATTGCATATTTTCTCAAATATTGAGAACGTAAATATGTTGGACAAATCTGTCACATTTTGTGAGTTTTGATTGAACATTTTGCTTTGCCGGAAAGCTATTGTCCTGGCTTAAATGAAGTCACTTTTAAAGAGTAGTTGAGATATTAAGTTAGGTGGTAAGTAAAATAAATAAATGAAATCAGCTAAATCAGACTTTAAGTGTGTAGGTGCAGCCATCTAACTTAAAGCCTAAGTCCGAGTTGAAATTGGGCCCTTCTCAGCCATTCGACTTGTGCGTTTTGGTGAAATTGTCTAATATGAGGTTGGTATCGAACATGAGTGAAAAATACATACCTACATTATTATATAAAATGAATTACGTATTTACATATTTAAAGGCTAAACGTTATGCTTGTTTTGTAGTAGGTACCACTTATGTGAATCCTATTTTTACATACACCATCAAAGTGCAACGTTTCCAGACCCAGCATTCAACCATATTATACATGGTATATTAATATACATGTGGCAGCTATCAATCAACTTCTCAATTATCTCTAAAAGAAAATCGGTTTAATAAATCCATTTACTTTTCGTCTTTATGATTTGTGGGAGGCTACAACTTCATTTGCTACTTCACAGTGGCGTCTTTTCGTGTCAGTAAAATATACACATTCATTTTATATAATAGTTTTGACGGTAAATTGAGAAGTTATCCTAGATTATGAGATGATAATATGTAAATAATTATTATATTATGTTATTCGTGATGTTTTCTAAAAACCTGCTATATATTGTGTTAAGCTATACTAATCCTAACTATTGAATATATGCGGTCATGTATGCTATTTCGAGTCGGATTATGTGTGTTATATATTTGTAGGTGTACCTAGACTTGTTTATAAATCGTGCATACATATTTAATAAACATATCTATTTAAGTTTTACAACATAAGTTGGAGAGTTCACCTAAATTAGTTTTCATTTAGCGCACAGTAACAAAATATCTATCACCAAACATTTAAAATGTATGTCAATGTGTATTTACCAGCCTTTTATATTACATTTTAATTAACATGTTTGTAATAGAATTAAGAACTAGTTGTTTGGTAGAAACATTTAAATAAAAAGTGGTTATGCGAAGTAGCCTGATATACGTATACATAAATATGAAAAATATACGTTTAACGATTATTGAATATTTGTTTCATAATTCTTTTAATATAATCTCATTAGACAAATATATTCTGTTATAATTTGAACAGCTGTAAAAGATGTCCATAAATATTACGCAGTGGGGCTACCACAAGGATTAATGGAAGGTTCATCTCCTCTAGTGATGGATGATAACAAGTTTAGCTGCGCTTTCTACGACCACAGACAGCATTTAAATTGGTCTGTAGACTTTCAAAAACATGTCTTCATTGCTTATGTCGTCATCTACCCATCGATTGCATCCGCTGTTCCAGTTGGAACTGAACTATTGGTAACAAAGTATACGTTAATGTTTATTGGTTAATCGTGTACATTAAATTAAATGTATATATTTATTAATTTATATAACATACAGCTATGCTACTAATAAGTATATCCACTCATTTATTCTGAAAATTATATATAAAAATCTGATATAATTTAAGCTTTTTAATAGGAATACTATCTTGAAATTTTAACTGCAATATTTGTATAAAAAAATGTTTAACATGCATATCTTTAGAAATAGTATATTTGGAAATGAAAAAAGTTGTATTTGTTTTAAGACACAGTACTCTTTTTACGACTCTTACATTATACATATTAAAAAAAAACATATCCTATTAAAATAATATATCTACCTAAAGTGTACTAGTATAACTTGAATATCTTGAAATCAATATTTGTTTTACTTTATTATATATGAAGACTTCAAAATTGTATGAGTCTGAAAAGATTTGTCATACGACAGAAAATACACATGAGAAGTCTGTTCATGTTAGAATACCATGTTACAAAAATGGGCGTTATTTTATTGTGCGAAATAAAAATTTGGACACAGAAGGTTTTCACTTTTGTGAAATACATATTTATGGAACATTTAGTAAGTAATCGCATTAAGGGCTTTATTTATTACATCTTGTACATCACAATCCAAAATGTAAATGTATCGATATGTATTGCAACTAATTTATTTCGAAATAAATGCATCCTTTGATAAATATTTACAGTATTAGTATTACAAGCTAGAACCATAAACATATATAACATTAAATAATTAGATATTATAGATAATTATGACATTTTCTAAATTCCCCTGCAATCGACGGTTTTTGTTAGTGACAACAAACTAAAACAAAGAAACTGACATATATTGGTGAACTCTCTTGCAGTAGTAGAAACACTTCTCAGAATAGAGTTAGTGTAAACATATTATCATTCCATAAGGAAATATTTACGTTTTTCATAATCTATATATATATATATTGGACGGTAATTGCCAACGTGATTTAAATTATTACTATATTCAATAATAATAAGTAGGTTACTTAACATTTTGTGTTAACCCTACCCTAGGGGGGGGGGGGGAGTGCGCTAACAACTTGCTCTGCAACTTTTAAGAGTATTTTATTAAATTCGTATTAATTAATTTATTTGAAATTTATTTCATTTTAAATCGAATATTTTTATTCTTGTGCAATGATTTTTAAAATACCCAAATTAAAAAAGGAATTATTTGTTAGTTAAATAATGTATTAATTTATAAATAAGATATATCAATTGTAATATGCACTAGTACATAAGTAATTCAAATATGCTATAATAGTGTTGTAATGGTAATAACAACAGATAATACCTTAAACCTGATTCAGGGAGAATATATTGTAAGCATAACCTTTTTTATTCTAGTAAACCTACTATAAGTACATATTTATTTATAGGTTTGATTCCATGTGTTGAAAGAGTGTGTCTTATAGTATAGCTAGTGATATAGTTTAATTCCATCTATTGTGCTTTGAATAAATACTTTTATTTTATTAAGTCATGATTATTATTAGTAAAACATTAATTATAATATATCACTACGTAACATACTTTACTTCAACATGCTTAGCATGTTATTTTAGTCTTACTATTTAGTTAATAATATAAATTATAGTATTACCAATAATACGGTACACATGTTATATTATTTCCAACGATGTAATTAATAGTTGCTTCAAAGAAACACTTAATTGATGATACGAGTGATTAGAATTGTTTTAGATATTTATACTATAATATTAATATCATATTGTCCAAATTGTTTCAAACTGTTGTATTTTATTTATAGTATTTGTAGTATTGACAATGTGTCATATCAAATATGAAATTATATACACATAATACATATACAATATTTAAGGGATATAATGCATAAACTTAAATGAACACATCTTACACTCTATCAAGCTACAGAAATACTGAGGTACTATACAATGTGTAGCCCAATACACACTAATTACGACACACTGAGAAATGCTTTGCAAAGAAAACAATTAAAGAAAATAAGTTTAACCCGCATGTGTCATGTTGATAGTAGGTTGTATGAGTTTTAAAGTTTTATGAATCCATGTTTTCTTTGCATGCTCTCATCGAAATTGAAAATAAGGACTTTGACTGTCAAATTTGTTTTGTTGGGCTTCGATTTGTGTGTAGTTGTTGTTTGTAAGTACATATTATTTTTATTAGATTAATAATGTTCGTTGTATATTGATTGAAATGTTCTATAAGTTTATTCTATGTAGATGGAATGTTACAATTTAGAACCATAAAGGTTTTGAATGTCTAAAGAGCCCAAAGTTGACAGCTGTGATCAAAGATTGAATTAAATGAACTATCTTGTCATTCTGATCTTCAATGAGCGCAAAAGATAATCAACGAGAAATCGAGTATTTAGTGTTAAAATATTTTGCTATATTAGAGTTGTTCTGTTTTTTCATCAACAGATAGAGGGAAATAAGATTAAATTGATTTTCAAGATTAGTGATGGAGGGTTTGATAAGAAGTTTTAGTTTTTAATTTTGTCCACTTTTTTGGGTTGTGGGATATAGAAACTATATACATGTGTTCCAGAAATTTACCCTGTTTTAGAAAATGTTTTTGTTTATCGTACAATCTTATTTGTCTATCATGAGGTATACGTTATATGTGTATTTGTTAAATAACAATAAGTATTTATATTTACAGTATTATATACTTATTATGTTGTGTAAATAAAACTAAATACATAAATGTAGTATTCATTGATGAAATATATTCCATCCTACAAATCATGATTCATTTTAACCTCCACATTCGCAGAATACGATATGTTTACATTATATTTTTAGACACACCAAAAGAATGCCACACACGTAGTGATATATTCCAAAGGTGCACGGAGGATAATTGTAATAACAAGATGTGCTTTTGTAAAAAAACATTAACAGGCGATGGAATCAATATTTGTAACAACTGCTCTATATGTGGAAAAGATGCATCATGTAATGCAGTTAGAGAAGGATGCTACTGCAGAAGAGGTTACGAGGGTGATCCTTTGAAAATATGCAAAACAAGTAAGTTTACACAAAATACTTTAAGTTTATAAGTATTAAACGATAAAATATACTTTTCTATGTAGGTAACTGTAGTTGTACTGTTATTTAAATCAACAATCGGTCCTACAATTTAATGCATTTTATTTAATATTATGTTTAATTATATGTATTGAGTGTTCTTTCACTGTCACACATTCTTTACAGAATGTGTACCATCATGTCACATCAACGCAGTGTGCACTAATGAGACAAAGTGTAAATGTATGAGAAACCTCCAAGGAGATGGAATCACACAATGCTTTAATTGCCATTCGTGTTCGGCCTTCTCCGAGTGCGACCTTACTGCTGGAACGTGTAATTGTATAACTGGATTTAAAAAAGTGGGAATAAGTTGCCAAATGTGTAAGTAAACTGTTCAAAGTGTTATGACATTTGCAATATATGCATTTTGTTTGAAATAATAATTGTTTAATTTGATTAATTTACTTTTTTAATCAGGTTAGATACTTATTATTGTGACGAAAAGTCGTAATTTATTTAAATATATTCAACTTATTTATGACACATTTAGTAATGTAATCTCAACACATAGATATTATAAATACATAACAATTTATTCTAATTATCGGACAAATATGACACATGGTTTATTAAATGTGTCATAAATTATTTACGATAAGTATACATCATAACGCTTTAATATTATTATGGTTTTTAAGTGTTTATGTAAAGTATTAATGTGAAACTATTTTCATTGGACTACCATAATTAGATATGTTATTACAAATATAAAAACATTAAAAGTGTTACTGTACTATTTGCAGTGTGTAAACCAGCGTGTCACAAATTTGCATCATGTCATGTGGGAATATGCAAATGTAAGGCAAATTATAAAGGAGACGGTGTCTATAATTGTGATCCAAATTGTCCTCATTGTGGGAAAAACGCAACATGCAACGTTGTGAGTAATTTAGATTGTACTTGTGAAAATGGTTTAGTTGGCGAACCAAAAGTGGCATGCTATAAAGGTAACAATGTACATTTTCTTATTACTTAACTAAATGTTATTACTTTCATTTTTGTTGTACAATTTGTTCTTCAATTAATTATTGCTTTGGATATTAGATGCTTAATTACAGAACTTTACATCAAACTGTCATTTAATAATTTCAGCTGAAAAACCAAGAGAAATACCTATAAGTAAGTCGTTGTTGAATATTCCAACTTATTGTTATATAAACATGATTTTAGCAATAGCCATGAATAATATTAGGATACGCACATGTGTATTCACCCATGTATGTATGTTAGTATAGTTTATATGTGGTATATTCATGTTTTGTCATTTGATTATATTGATGTCAAAAGGTGTAAATATGAATAAAACATTTAAAAATAATTATTTTATCTATACTTCATTAATACAATCAAAAGTAATAGCTACAACTTAGATTTGACCTATGCACAATATATAACATCGTATAAACATAATATATGCGGTATACCTGAAACATATTGAACTATTTACACAGGACATTTACTATGCAATGTTTTTTATACATATTACAATATTAAGATAAACATTTTGTGTTGGCATAAATTATATAAAATAAGAAGAACAATTTTGTTCCACAACACATGCAAAGTTTATTGCCTGAATTTTTGGTACCGTATAGCTTCCTTAGAGACTTATAACAAAGTGAAAATACAGTGATTAACACGAATCTTAAATGAGAATACAAGCCAATAAGACACGACACAATACAATAAACAAGACAGACATAATACTGAATCAATATTACTAGCGT
>JAYRBW010023797.1:0-12537 GCA_036023295.1 Invenusta paracnida
ATGGTTGCTGTAGCTGTGCATAGAATTGTTGCATATCTTTGAGAAATTGTATATAAACGTCAGAGTCTACAGTGTTTACTCGTTCCAAAACTTGAAAATAATGAATGCCGCGTGTTGACGCTGCCATAATCATCAAAAACTTGTTCTCCATGGTTTTTTCTCTATATTATCAAAATTAAATTAATTAAAACTGTAAATGGTAAGTAAATCGTAAAATAGTAAGTGTAATATTGTTGACAACCAAAGTGTCATCTCTCCTGGTTACTATATGCAGTTGGATAGTATTATTATGGTATCGTATAATAAATAAATTTAACAAATTATCAAAATTTCTATTTAAAAAAGTATTTTTAACAAAGTAAATGTTGTAGAGCACTTTTAGATTTCAATGCTTGTGATGTTATTTTACAAATATTTACAAATTATTTAACTTGATATTAGTTTTTAAATTATAAACATTTAAATTGTTGATACTTATTTAGTACTATTTACTTCTGACTCATTTATGTATATATCATGAAATGCAACAATTTTCTATTGTTACCAATTTACAATGTGATGATTACGAAATTAATAAGAAATGAAAATTAGGTATTATTACTCTATGACTATTATCGTGTGTGTATATATACACATATATGTATGTAGGTACATATGTTTATTTCACACATTAGTAAATCTATCTCTATCAATTATTAAGCATACAATTCTATTATGACATATTTCAAATGACCCTACTGCTCGTTGATCGACACATTTAACCAATGAGGAATTATTGAATATAAATTTAGTAATAATCTTATTTATTTTATTTTAATTATAGCATCTAAACAATCAATAAAAATATATTAAATGAAATTAATTTCCAATAGAAGTCCAACTTAATTTTTTAAAGTATTCATCTTGTACTTGGGATGGCGAATTTATGGAGTAACTGGAAATGTAAACGAACCAGGAAACTTGACCATCCATGCCAAAAACATGGTTTTTACGATAACCATGTTGTAGTGCGTTCACTAAATAAATATTAAACAGATGCTGTGTTAAGTCTTGGTTACTTTTAATACTTTTCAATAATTTTTACGTTCATAAATCTTCTTTTCAAGACGTTTATGTGCTATTGATCAAAACTTTGGGGTTGGATGAGTACAGATTTATATTGTTTTTAATAATATTTGATAAAACTGCATAAAAACATTTAAGTAGTATTTTTATAAATAGAAATAAAGCTCTAAATATTTATGAGGTTTTAAAAATATGTTATTATTATTACTTTTATTTAGTAATATTTTCATATAATAGCGTATTTACAACGGTAAACGGACGTATAGTGTGAGCTCTTGTTCTGCCTCCACCTATTTCGCAAATTGTTCCGAACTCTGTGGATTTTCTTCAACTTTCTTTTTACCGATTGCATCTTCTCATTGCCAGCTAAATCCGACGGTGCCACTCGTTGCCACATTCCAACCGTCCTTAAACTTTCCCATCATATCTGCTCGTTTTGTTGTGCCGATTCGACTTCGGATTGCGTAATTACTTATTTGTTTATTCTATTAGCTTGCCACTGCACATGCGGTGCTGATTACATACTGGATTACGCAGACTCTACCTTTCTGGTTTTCTCAGTTCGTCACTAGCATGCACTAGCATCCCCCTGGTTATGGCTCGAGTTTGCGAAATCAAGTATCGAATCATATCTGCTCGTTTTGTTGTGCTGATTCAACTTGGGATTATGTAATTACTTCTTTGTTTATTTTATTAGCTTGCCACTGCACTTGCCGTGTAGATTCGATACTGGATTACGCAAACTCTACTTTGCTGGTTTGCTCAGTTCGCCACTAGCATGCACTAGCATTCACCTGGTTATGGCTCGCCGGAGAAGTAACCGAAGTAACGAATTTATCGATCTGACTATACGTTGACAGAGATACTAAACACGCTTCGAGAAAACATTAAATCTGACACAACTGAGATATTCATGAACTATAACGTAAGACCATAAACACGCAAGCGTTACCCTGAAGAAAACCATCATAACACAAGCAGCAGATATCGAGTGATTTGACACTAAAAATAGGAGCATGAATGCTATCATTAACGGGATTCCTGAATATCCATATGTGAAAAATTTGGAATTAAAAACCCCTTTAAACGCGCTGTTCTCAAAAATTGACGCTGCTATAGAATCTGACAGATTCTCTACTTTTAGAATATGTGCAAAAAACGGCAACAAGCCCTTACTCATCAGAGTCACCTTTCAATAAGAACATATAAAATAATCTGGCAACTAGAGCAAAACACTTACAAACCATAAATGACTTCAGAAACATCTACATCAACTAAGATGTTGGCCCACTCACTCAAAAATAAATTGTCTGCCTAAGACTCAAAACTGAACACCTCCGTAAAGAAAACACTAAGATAAGAAATCAAACTATCGAGAGGAAAATTATTGATGTCATAATGAAAGAAATTTAAGCTAAAAAATAAACTCGAATTTTGTTTAATTCTGTAAATTGCAGTTACCGCTGTTATCAAAGATACAAATCTATTTTTCCTATCAAAAAACACAACTACCCTTTTATTTTCCTTACTAATATTCGCTCACTCACAAATAAAACCGACCAGCTTTTCACCACGACTGAATATGTTTCTCCCTTTATTATATTGTATTACGGAAACATGACTCAACAATTTTATCAACCGCGATTCCCTTACTTTATCTAACTTTAATCTAAAAATATAAAGAATCAAGAGCTCTTGCTGCTAGTATAGATGTATTTATGCAAGCTTTTGGTGTAAAACACCCTATTCATGCATTTATTAAGTGATACAATAAATGAGAAGTAAGTTATTATATAGTTTATATTATATATTTTTACACCGAAAGCTGGCATAAATACATCTATACTAGCAGCAAGAGCTCTTGATTCTTTATATTTTTAAAACTGAAATGCTGCAATGGGCATATCAATTCATCATAACTTTAATCTCTTCCGTCATGACAGACCAAGGATTCCTATATAATAACGTGATGAGACACTAGTTTCTAGACAAATACTTTAGTATAAGGTCACCGCGCTCAACTTGTCAGCTAACGAAGTTAAGATTATTTTAGTGAAGAATTGCTCTATAATTGTTATAATGAACAAAACTAACATATCATTTAATATATTTTGCTAATATTTTTTTTATATACCCAGAATAAATTATTATTTTTCAAGTTTAATTATCTATTTTCCTATTATCAAATAATCAATACAATATTTACCTTTAAAATACGAAGAAAAGAAAAAACAATATATAATAGAAGTGTATTAAACATGGTATCAATCCAAAAGTTGTAGTCCTGAAAACGACTTTTTTCGCGATCTCAAGGAGCAGGGGGGGGGGGATTGCTTCATGTGCATGAGTATATTATTACCGACAACCGTAATCTGAAAAGAAACATAAAAACACAGTTAGTTAAAACAGTTAATAGGGTATTGAAACGAATAATCAGATGTAAAATTGACAAATATTCAACACGATTAGTTAAGTTTAGTTTGGTTTGGTAAAGTAAAAATACTAATAAAACAAATTATTTAGAGCACAATTAAATATAAAAAAACTATATTGTCAGTACAATGTGTTCTAAAAAATGTAGAATACATCTATGTACAATGCCGTTAATGACTGGAACTTATGAAAAATAGGATTGAAAATTATGCTGAACTATAGGACAATTTTGCAATTTAGAATGACAGGTCTGACTTAGCCGCTTCATTCCAGAAATCACTTTTTTGAGCATACAGTTTAAAATTTTGCAAACAATACTGCAGAAAACAAAATGGTCAATTTTGCAAACACAAAAACGACGAATATTTTGTCATTTTCAGTAGCGTCAGAAGAAACTTTACTGCCCCAAAATCATTTTTGACTTTAATTGAGAGAGAAATATTTGGTATTTGCATTTCTTTTGCAACATTAAAAAAAAAAAAAATAGCCGAATCTATAAATAACAAGTCAGAGGGATAGTGTTCTTGTTTGACACGACTAACAAAGTAATCGAATTTTTTTAGTTTTTCTGTTTCAAGAAAATCAGACGACTTTCCTTCTAATTGAAGTGCTTCTGCTGCTCTTCGCTCAGTTGTGGATAATTTCTCGGACATTAGATTAATTAGTTGAAATGAACAATGATTGTAAAGTCCTTGGAAGATACTTTGAATGGCATCCTTCTTCAGCTTCTAAAACGAAACAATATTTAAAATCAATACATTTTTGTAAAATTTGTTTGTATTATAAAAAAGCGTAACTTTCAAGTTGAACTAGCCATTTTCAGTCTTCTTTTTGTTTAAATATTTTCAATAAGGGATATTTAAATAATTTGACATTCATTTACTTTAGCGCCGCGGGATGGTTAGCGATTCTGAGTCGTAATACACATATACATATGTATAATATACATTTTGAAATAGATACTGTTTTTATATGATATTAAATATCACCAAATCGTACCTTTTATGTTAAACATAGGCATTTAGGTACTTATTAATGAAGCAAGATACACATTTTTATAAAATGTTAATAATGAATTTGTGCAATAATTGGACTTACAATATACTTATTGAAACATTTGCTAACTACTTTTTTTCACTAAAATTATCCAGGATTTGTGTTTAAAAGACTGAAATAAAGAATTTACGTTTGACCAACAAATGTATTTTTCCGTAAAAAACATAAACGGTTTGACTGAATCCTCGACATGTAGAAACCACTCACAGGTCTCCTCAAAACAGTGGTTTTTCAACAAATACCAACGAATTATATCTAAAAACAACTAAAGTGATATTAAAAATCGTAGTTTTTCTAAAATCCACTGTTTTAAAACATCAATTTAGTACTTTTTATTATAAACTGCTATTATAAAAACATTAATTTTCTTATTTTCATAAAAACAACCGTTTTTGAAAACATTACTTTTAGAGGTTTCACAAAAATATTGCTGTTACAAAAACAATACTTTTGTCGTTCCCTTTTAGAACAAACCCCTTTGTAATTAAAATTAGATGGAAATATTTGGTATATTGCAATTGGACCAACATAGGGAGTAGCTAAATTCATGCAGCGTGAGAATTCATGGTGACGTAACATCTGAAGTTAGTTATCCCGATAGCCTATGTTTAGGTGTTTGACCAATACGTCATATACATATATAAATGGATGACTATAGTATAACAATATCGATTTAATGGACTGTATTGTGTTCTCTTTACGCGGTTTAGTGTAAGTGAGTAAAACTGAGTAAAGGTTAACCTTGACATGGGGTGATTTCATATTCAGTTTGATGTCACCGTGTGGCAATTTATAGACATTTCGTACTGCTGAAAATGGTAAAATTTGTCACCATGAATTGCGATTTAAAAACGTACGTACGCTTTGAGGTTTGGGAATCTAGAATTCGGAATCTATATACAAGATTAGCCAATTATTAAGTCTCTAACCCAAAATAATGTTGTATAGAACAAAAGTAAAATTCTTTAAACGTCTGACTTTCCATGCTAATTGGAGTTAACGGATCAATATCAAATACAGTGTCATTCTGCGCTGTCTCAGAGTCCATTAGATTTAACGATTGTTTGAAAACATGGTGTATAAAAAACTGGCGAATAAAAAAACAAATATTTTTATAAACCATGGCGCAAGCAAACAGATGTCTGCAGTTGAATGAAAGAATACATATTATAATACAATTTTATCTTGGCTCTCGCAGTTATATATTTGTTATTGATATTATGCGGCCATATGAGTTCGATACTCCCCTTCCTTCTAAACCAACAATTTGGGAATTAACATCTAAATTTGAAAGTCTAGGGACAGTTGCTGATGCCTCGATGTCTGGTGCTCCAAAGACACAAAGAAATGAACAAAATCTTGATTTATGTCGAAAACCCAAGAATGTCAGAAAGATGCGCTTTTGTGGAACTACAGATAAACAGAAGATCACTAGGACGCATCATGAAGGATCTAGGACTTAAACCATATCGACCCCATGCACTACAAGCATTAAATAAAGCCGATCCCAACCGTCACCTCCAATTTTGTGAGAATTGTATGGCTTACTTCAAAGAATATCTTGATATTGTCAATAAGATTATCTGGTCAGATGAGAATCAATCGAATGGCCGGCACGCTCACTCGATCTCACACTTCCGGATTTCTTTCTCTTGGATGTCCTGAAGGACAAAATGTTCGCACAAAAACCAAGAACCATTGCAGATTTGAAGACAAAATTCGAAACGAGTTTAACAAAATCAACCTGATATTTGTCATAAGGTGTCAAACAGTGTTGTTCGGCGATTTGAAGATTGCATCCTAGCCAATTGATGCCACTTTGAACACCTATTGTGAAATTTTTCAAAATGTGTTGTTGTTTTAATAATCTGTATAATCATGTTTAATAAAGAAATGGAAGTCAGACATTTAATGAATTTTATGTTTGTTCTATACAACATTATTTTGGGTTAGTGAACTTATGCGCCACCCTTATGCTATATAATAGAAGCAGAAAACCGGTTGAGTGATTTAGCAATGACTTACAAATCCAAGTGTATGTATCAACTCCATACAAGAGATTTTTTAAATAATGTGGCACATCATGAGACAATACGATCACGTCTTACAAATATTGTCGTCACGAATATTGTCTTACAATGAAATCGTAACCGGTTTTTGGCAAGGTTTAGACATTTTCACAAAAATACCTGCAAATCAATGGTGGAGAATTCATAAATATTAGAAAGATATTCCAATATTTTCATTTTCCAATCACAATTGCACTGAGAATACGTAGTTCCATAGTACGGTCCTACATAAGATACTGTCATACATATACATAGAGTAATAATATCTTATTATTACTCTATGTTGTCATATATTTTTATATAATAAAAAAATAGTCAATTAGAATGTGTAGTCTGATATACATAGGTACGCAAAAATTTCCTGAATGTGTTATACTGTCTATATAATGTTTATAGAAAAAGCTTAAAATTCTTTATCCGATGTTTAACTAATGCATTCACTTTGTTTAATTTGTATACTATAATCATGGAATTGCTTTTTATAGTTCTGTATAACAAAACCAGCTTCGTATAAAAACATACAAAAATTGTATTACAAATTAAACAAAGGACTGTGTATTTTATGTAAATACAGTATACAGTTTTATTTATTTTCGGCTTTTCAAATAAAAATGTTCTACTGTTTTCAAAACAGTTGTTTTATGTTCAAAAAACAACAAATTTGAACAGTAGTTCTTTTTAAAACAAAAACTACTGTTTTTATACCAACTGGCAGTTCTACGATAGTTCCAAAATATCACTGATTTTGGCTTAAAATTCGTCATGGCTCGACAATGAGCTGTCAAACTACAATATTAACATATTGTTTTTCGAATGTCGATATAATGCAATCATATGTCGAACCCAATATTAAGTTGATGATGCGTCTGCAAATAAAATATAACTATTTATTAATTCAATTTTTTTCAGTAAGGATTCCTTTATGGAATCTTTGAAGTCATCAATTACAGTCATTGTATATACTGCCATGTCATGGACAGCTTTGTTTGGAATTTTCGGATTGGAAATATGTTATAGGAGAAAGGTAACTAGTTAGATGCAATGCAATATTTCTCATTAATTTGAACATATACAAACTATTTAAAACATATTTAATTAACCTTTAAGTAAAAATTCAACTAAATGTAACAAAAATCATTGACACGATAATTTTTAATTTCCAAATAAATTTCATATCCATATAGATATATATATATCATAAATTGCTCTAAAGTTTATCTGGTAAGCAACTTAAACATAATAAATAGTAATGTGTGCTTAATGATTTATATTTTTAACAAATCAGAGTATTGTCTCTAGGTGTACCTTGAATTCAATAAATTGATAAATATTTATTGAGAATATATATTTTTATTAAAACTTATGAATACCATTTATTAACAGAAAAGTATTTCTTACATAAATAATTAATTTGTTGTTAAAATAGTTATTTATATGCATTTCAGGTTACACTATTTAATTGTTAGTATAGAATTAAAATGTAACTTTAAAGTATATATTAAACATTAAAATTAAAGTTTTTCCATAGAAAATGAAACATTCCCGTTTATTGAAGCATTCGGAGTAAGTGTCACACATCTAACGATATGTATAAAAAAATTTATTTAAACGATATTTTAGACGTAATTTTTGTCATACTTATTCGCAGAAAATTACGTATACATTTTTATTGAGCATTTCATTAATTATCAGGAGACATTTTCAACTTGCACGACAATTATAAATTTAACCAATGAACTAGAACCAATTAGTAGTAGCAAAGGTGCGTTTTTGCTTCCCCAACCTCCTTCTTTATTCTTCTTCCCCCTTCCTCTTACTTCATCCTTCTCCTAATATAATTTATTTTAACGTTTTTACGAGGAGATATGTTTAACTGACAGTAACTTGTTTTGTTTGTCATTGGTGCTGCGTTATAATCGACTGTAATTGGCCTGGAGGGAGAGTTGAGAGGAAAGTGTGGGATGATTAGAAATCCATTTTCTGACTTCTCGTATTAATGACAATATAATATATGAAATACTCATATGATTTGTTATTACTTCAATAATAATACATTTTTTCTTTTGAATTTTAGATTAAACATAACATTCGTTTACCAACATATATAAACCAATGGCTTAATTTCAAATATAGACAAATAATAAGTGTATTCATCTTACAATCAATGTTCCTATCGTTCGTGTTATATCATGTAAGTAGAATTGGTTTCACTTTTGTATAGTTTAGTTGTTTATACAGATGTAATATTTGTTTTTATAATCATTACAGAATCATACTTTACAGGATTACATATAATTATTTACTTATTACTTACTTATTTTCGCTTCAAAACATGTAGCATTTAACTTAATTAGCCCCATTCATTTCAATCTTTTAGTAATTATATTTATACATTCAATGCGTTAAGACTTACGTAAACCATATTTCCTAGACATTTACCTACTTCAAACACATATACATCACTTATTATTGGTTACACAAAAACATAAAATTTAACAACTACAGCTCAAAGTTCTAAACTAATTTGTGCAGTAAAGAAATAATTCACGATAAAGTAACAATTATACATATGTTATATTTGAAGAAAATATACCTAATATGAATATATACATCAATAGATTAATGTAGATATATACAAAAACAGTACTTTACATATTAATATTTTGTTTTTATAGATATACTTTGACAATTGATATTCAACTTTATTTGGTTTAGTCTAACTTAATATTGATTTCTTCATTCAAAATAATTAAAAACATCTAATCTCGTAATAAATTTTATTTATGAAAATATAAAGCTTAGATCTACATTTGGTAAAATATTAATAAGTATTTAAGATTTATAACAGGTAGTTCAATTTTGATACCCAATAAAATTCAATTTTGATAAGAATTTAGATAATATTATTTTAGAAATACTACTGAAAGAGATGACAATTTGTAATGTGTGAAAAAGTTAGTCATATTGATTGAAGGATATATTCAGTGTTTGTCAGATACATTTTTGCGTGTATTATTTGCTACATACATATTTAAACTTTTTAGCATATACATCTAGATTGCTAGTAGTTTTAATATATACGTAATATTTATAATATAACTATTTATTATATTCCATTAAAAATGTTGGGAAGTTTCATAAAAGATAAGTGTTATGAGCTTTATAAAAGCTAACTGTTTACCATTTTTTTAGTATTCAAATTGTATGATTATATATATTTTTCCCTTTCACACAATTTAACAATATAGATACATTTTAATTGAAAATACTGTGTCTAATATGCGATTGTGGTCAACATATATCATTAAAAAAACTAATTTACTTACATATTATTTATTTCATCATAAAAATCAGTGAAATGCACCAGAAATCTCTTTAGGCATTATTATTCTATTTAAATACAATGATTTTAAACGACCTTATTAATGCAGAGTTTGATGGCATAAAGTCATATTTTATAGAGCTCATTTTCTTTGTATTAAACTACTGTTATACACTACAACAGTGGGCACATTTTGTAAAGTTAATTCATAAAATTGTAAAATGAAAATGTATGAAATATGTTATCAAGACATATGATGAAATTACAACTATTTTTATTTGATAACAGGGAAAAGACAAATTCTTACTTTGTCTCATTATGGTCATACTGATCATTTCTAATAAAAATTATTTGCAATATAATTTCTTTGACTAATGTTTAACCTTTTGAAACCACTACAGATCAAACTTGTGTAAATTAATGGTAGACTCTGTCATTTTTGATTCTTTTATGTTGTTATAATGTTAAGAAATATATGTACTAGATATATTTACATAATACTTCTAACAACTTTGTATATTCTATAAACTACATTGTATTACCATCGAAACATACATAAGACCTAGGTTGTTGATGTTATCTTACCTAGTAGACTTAACAGGCTAGATCTTCCCATATCGTGTATATACTGTTTACAAACATGTTCTTTCTTACCTAGTAGACTTAGTCATCTACTAGTACTACTACTACTAATAATAATAAATAGGATGCCTCTAATTCTCTTTGTAACAATTTTATATAATACTAATGGTATTACTTTGGTAATGCTAACATTGTTTATTGTAAATCTTTTTACCATTTTTCAAAATCGATTATAAGTTTTATAAAGTAAAAAGTTACTACATCAATGCCCTTTTTATTTAATATTTGTCCGACCAATATGAAAAAGCTCCCTACGGGCCTGTAAGTAGATTATTCAATCAACGCTTTAATTTAGTCATTATCGATTCCGTATATTATAGAATCACTAGGCAAAAAATTTGATATATATGAAAAGTAACATTATATAAATCAACCAACCAGAGCCGACATCACTGCTAAAGGAGGAAACCCATTCATCCACCCATCCCATGTATATGTTTCTAGACAGTCGTAGTCATGTGGGCCTCAGCAGGCGGCTGAGATTATCTCGCTATATAGTGTCATTGGCTGTTCTTTTTGTCCACTCTGAATGTCCATCTGACGTCCTTAAATATCGAGAAACCTTCCCCTCTGTATATTGTATACCAATATTATTATGTTATTGTTGATCTTTCTTATGATGTCGTTATCGTTGCTAGTGTGGTAGGCAGTTCGGCGTCACCAGGTTTACAAATTTAACTATGGCGGTTTCTTCTTTTCTAACTTTTATCTGCCGAATTCATTTCATTCTTCTCATTTGACCCCGTAGGTTGCACTCAAAATTGTGTTATTTAGGTATATCTTTTACATCCTAGTTGGTTTACACATTGCCTCCGCAAGCATACAATAGCTCCATTTGTCGTTTGGATTCTTCTTTATATGCATACATAATGGGTCAGTGGTTATTACTGCTGTTTTTATTATAGTGGTGGTTATATTGACAGAGTGGAATTTGAGGTCATTATATGTGTGATGTTACTTTAAAATTATAAATAAAATGTAAAACTATTTCATTTGTTGTGTTACCCAAAATATATACAGTTTAATAAAAACACGCCAAATATAATGCAATCTTTTTCTTTTGAATGGAATAATGATGTACATATTATGCAACACTCAATAGTTTGCTTATTAAATAATGTCGGCCTTTGATATTATAATGCCTTATAATGATAATTATTGTTTTCATTAGCTATCATTTAAGCACCGAAGTTGAACAGGCATTGGATTAGACGATAAATAGTAGAAAATCATAAATTTCAGTTAAAATTATATTTGATTAAATCTTAAATACACTCAATCGTTATACTATATTAAATAAAACTATAATTATGTATTTTTACTAAAGATGTACTTTTTTGTATAGACTTATGTACATAATGTGATATATACGTTCATATTCATTTTGAGACTTTTGTTAAATCAGAACGCAGTTAACAAATTATAAAGTTGTTGTTTTCTCCATAGACATATGAGTTTCAATCTACTTTTTAATTTTAAGCTATTTAAAAAAGAAAAATGTTCACATATTCTGAATTATTCCCTGGAACATTTGAATTGTACGACAATTATAACAGAATTCAATAAACATAACTGTTCAACTCATCTATGCGAAAAATCCAGCAACATGTATTACGGACGCTTCCCAGAGGTACGTAATTTATGTCGCTATATTTTGTTCACTGTTTGTAACGGTTCATCAACGAAAGCAAAAAATAATTGCGATTGTTATGCATACATTTAACAGTTAAGAATATTTCTCAAATAAAAAAAAATGATATTAATTAGTTTAAAAATATTGAAATATGTATACATATATATATTATCTTTTATAATTTTTTAATTTTCGTTATAATATTTCTGAAATTTTTTATTTATGTTTATACATATATATTTTAAATTTTTTATCGCCAAAAATGGCAAAAAGCTGGTTAGCTACAGACAATTTTAAAAGATATAAATTCATTCAAA
>JAYRBW010023808.1:0-12534 GCA_036023295.1 Invenusta paracnida
ATGCAATTATTCGAGATTTTACATAGCCGGTTCTAGCTGAAAACTTTTGAATCTGTACACCCGGGCGCAACTGGTTATGTACTATAACTTTGATTTCTCCTAAAGTAAAATTAGATAAATTTGAATGAATAAATAAATGCATTATAATCTATACAAATCTCTGAACTTATAATAGATATCTCTGTTATATATTATTAAAAAATGATTTATTATTAGAAATATGATATTGGAACTGATATCTTTTCTGTCCATTTTTGATAAGTTATTTTGAAAATTGTCAACTGTACTTTTGAATTACATAAGTTTAGTAGCATTTTATATACAATTCAAAAATGAAAAATGTACAATTGATAGTAATAATAATACTAATTATTATTATTTATTTAGAAATGTAATGATATAGTAATATGACACAAAAAATAGAATATACATTTCATGAAATCAAAGGTAGTAGAAATTTGATTAATAATATTAAATATAAAAAAATGATAATATAAATAATAACCTTAGAAACAGTTTATAAAAGTTTAAAAGTTTGAGTCCACCAAAAATAAATAAAAATAAGGCAATAACATGGTGGTGTTTATATATTTAAAAGTTCGAGTACTGTCAAAATATATGAAAATATGGCAATGACTTGTGGTGTTTATATATTTAAAAGCTTGAGTACTGCAAAAATAAGTATAAATTAAGTTCATAAATTAGCATAAATTCAAATATTATTTTTACTATTTAGCACGCTACAATTTATTTTAATCTTTTTTAATTATCATCAAATAGGATTATGATATTTTTCGTGGTATTCAAGCTTTTAGATAAATTGTAGATATAGCCTACAAGATGTATATATATTTGATATATATATTACATTAAATAACTTATAAAATATTAAAATTTCTTATTATACTTCAATTACTACTTTTTAATTAATATCAATAAAATAACATATTAATATAATTTAAATAAAAATTATAATAACTTATATTTAGCATATTTTGTATATATATTTAATTCTATATTATGGAACTTTTATACTAGTTTTTGTTTTACTAATTATACTAGCTGTAGAACCAGGTGAGACAAGGGAGCTATAGTATCCTTAATCATAAGTTTGGGGGGAAAGAAGTATTTTTCAGCTCTTTAGCCAAATCCAGATATACCTTTAATAATAATATTTTAGAAGTAGTAGTTATAAAAGTAGTTTCTTAAGCAAACTAATATATTATAGGATATATCTAAACACCCATTTATATGCATTCAAGGAAATAAAACCTCTAATTTTTCTACACTATGTGCTGATTTATAGGCTATGCTACTTGTATTGCATAGCACCCTGGAGATAGTTCTTTACCACCTCCAATACTCAGTATGTGCTGTCTTGCCTGACACATTTATATATTGATTTTAGTTTGAGAAATTAAATATGACTGTCTCCAATGTTAATGAGTACATAAATAGTAATTTTACTTTTTAAAATTTTAGGCAATACAGTCTACTCCGCCTAAACCGGACATGCCTAATCCAGACGATAGTTCAAACTGGATGCCAGATAAAGAACCAATATTTCTCTCCTATCTTTTCTATATTAAATTGTACCTATAAACTGGACATGCCTAAACTGTACACCGGATGCTTCTTGCAGTCCCTTACACAGTATTATACAGTATTTAGCTATGTGTAATCCGGACACCTTTTCAATTGCAGTCATGTAAAGTAATAGTATATTCCTAAAGGAGTACAATTGATAGAGAGACAGACAATAGAAAGCCAGATGCACATCGAAGTCACAACCAAATGGCGACTATATTCCTAAAAAAGTAATCGATAGAGCATTCTAATTGGCGCAAAGCCACTACATATTTGACACAGTGATAAGTCGAGTACATTTTAAAAACTTAACACATGATTGTAAACATTATATGTAATTATTTTCTTAACTACACATCTTAATTATTACTTTCCATAAACCGGACAATTTTTCTAGATTTATGTGTGTCCGATTTAGGCGGAGTAGACTGTATTTCTAAAAGATTCCTAACATATTAAAAATTTTCAAAGTTTTTATTTAAGGCTCATATAAATTATAGTATGTGTATCATACTACAATTTCCACTTTTAAATTTATAGTAATAAATAGGAACAGAAAAAAATTAATTAATAGTAGAAATTAAAATTATTTTTGTGAAAATTATGATTGCTTACATACGACATAATTGCGTAAATGTGACGGACTGTTCTGTGTTTATAAGTTTAAATTGCCGGGTTTTGATAATTGTTTACAATTAGAGTTACCAAACAAACTAAATTTTACGAAGCATTCATTAATTGTATTTATACTAATTTATCAGAACACATTCATTAAATCCTTTACATATATATCCGTTCAATGTGCTAGATATATGTTCCGCAAATGGAAGTATGTTAATTTGTTGTGATTCATAACAAAAGACTGTTGTAGTTAAATAAAAAGCAAATAAATAAATGAAAATATTTAAGAATAAATATATACCTACCTATTGTTATTATTAATTAACAAATACTCTATAATAAAATAGTACTTCAAACTATAAAAAATGAGCTTAACGTGTTTAATTAAATTTAAAATACAAAATTTATACATTAAATAATAGACATCTGCAAAAATAATAAATGCATTCATTTTATCAAAATGCATCCATTTAATAATAAATGAATACGTTAAATAATAAATGCATACATTTTATAAAAATGCATTCATTCAATAATTAATGAATACGTTAAATACTAAATGAATCCATTTTATAAAAATGCATCCATTTAATAATAAATTAATGTATTCATTTAAAAAGAGAGGACCCTTTGGACTGCAATACATGACCTGGTTTATTTATCTTTTCCTAAAATAGAGTCTATTACTGGGTGTCCAAGACACTAAGTAACCCATACTTGACTAGACTTATGCTGCAACTTCACTCCTATCTCGAACATAATATATTGGGTCAATATGGCCAGCAATGTCCTCTGCTTTGCTGGTCAACATACGCGCAATGAAAGTGAATGGAAAATTGTTCTGTATAAATGTATTTAGTATATTTATTAAAATTGATAATTAAATTACCATGTGTTGATTTGACTATAAAAATTGATGGTTCAAACCCACCACACATATTTATACACGTGGTAAATTCATTAGTAGCTAACAATCATAATATGAACTATTAAAGAAAACAAGCTCTACTGAAAGATAGTTATATTTTTCTGTTAAGTATGGCATTTCTTAATAATTAAACTGTAAAAATAGATGTAAATTGACATAAAAATATTATTATTATTATAAACTCGTTTAAAATTTAATATTTTCTAAGGAACTAGTGATTTTTTGTCAATATCTATGTTCGATTTTCTTTATTCTTGATTTTAAACTTATTCTTCTCTTAATTGTATTTTTTAAATTTTATGTGAGATTTTTCTATTCGCCAAATATACTAACCGTATTACCCTATCACAATTTCTAATTGATCGATTTTCTATCCGCTCCCTTTTAAAACTCATTATCAAGCTTAATATTATTGCAGTTTTTACACAAAATCTTTTAAAAATCTATCGTTAGTTTAGTAAAACAAAATAAATTATTCACTAATCTTATAGTATAAAATTAGTTAAATTTCGCTTTTTTTTCATTCCTAACTGAAGTTAGGAAAAATTTAATACATTTATAATGTTAATAATTTATTGATTATTTCTAGCAATAAGGGGAATTTAAAATGTTTTCGAATGTTTTCGAATGTTTTACTACTATTTACACCTCTATTATATATGTTAATAATAAAATCACTTAATGGCAACGACGTGAATGAAACAATCATCCTAACATATTAGACGAGCATACTATTTTAAATTTCTTAATTGTATCTTATAGGATATAATTTACACTCGAATGTTGTCACCTTGAGCTTGGTACCCACTCCATCCGCACCAGAGACGAGAAGTGGGTTTGAGTAGCCGGCAGTAGCGATATCGAAGACAGCACCAAACTGACCAATATCCGTGGTGCAGCCGGGTCGACGTGTAGCCGAGGCTAATGGTCGGATGAGTCGGACAAACTCATCGCCAGTTGCAATGTTCACCCCGGCTGAGGCGTATGTCAGTCTGTATAAAGTACATAGAAATGAGAGTTCGATTTAAGAGTTATTTATTTAAATTGAACTGAAATACCAGCTAAGTATATAGCATGTTTATTAATTTTGATATAAAACTGTAGGTATAATTTATATTATTATGTCACAAAACAAATTGATTGTCCAAATAAGTTTTGTTGTCAATTTTTAACATATAAAAAGAACCTATTAAGTCCTTTCTTAAAAACTATTTTAAAATTTGTTACAGTAATAAATATGTATTTTTGATATTCTGTAAAAATATTTTATATAATATAATAAACGGGCGTTACAGTACTTAATAAATATATTAGACATATGCAATGATTTGATAATTTATTATATAACGCAGACATTAAAGTTTTTTTACTACATATTTACGTTAATTGTAAAATAATGCCACAATATAATATATGTATGAAGGCATGATAACAGAGAACAAATAAATTTCCGGAAAATATGTATCACTCCATTATTCATGGAGTCTATGGCGAGGCGAGCAGGCAAGCATCTAAATCAGCGCATAGCACTGAATTTTTGTTTGTTTTATAGCTAAGAATGCATTTAAAATAATAATTTCATTTTGATTTTAGGAGATACACGCTACAGTCGAAGAGAATAAATAGATATTTAAATAATTAGATTTTAATGTGTGTATATCCATGAATCAGTGCAACAATTCATATTTAATCAACTGATTCTTGATTTTTCACTTAAGTTTAAAAAATAATCAGCAAAAAATAGATTTGTAAACTTCATAAAAAAACTGAAAATATTTTTTTGAAATACAATATTAAAGCCCCACACACTCCTAAAATATTATTACATATTTAAACTGATCTCAAAAACTATCAAAATATCTTCAGACTTTCCGAAATTTCTGGAGAGTTATCATTACTGGTATGATTGTATTGTATTTATAGGTAGATCTTAACTATTTAATTCAAATATATAATACATATAATAATATGATATATAATTATTATATATATCATATCTGTCATTAAATCCGTAAACCCAAAATGTTGAGTATTACAAAACTTCTTTTTTAGTATTTTCTGTTTAAGATTTGTCAGTTATAGTATTTCTCCTTAATTATATTACTGTACAAACAACCCATTCCTTTAATTGACAAATAATATGTAATGGGGCAAAAGATATAATTGATTGAAAATAGCCGTTGACAAATAGAGTTTTGACTCTTATTGATTTACTATATATCGTGCTGTAAATATTTAAATTAAAAGTAGTATTAAATAATTTTAAGAGTAAATATATACTTACATTCATGCAATTTTGATATACGCAAGTTATCTTTAAGATATATTTTTTTGCCTGTATATCTAAAACTTCTGTCAGTTTAAATAAATATTTTTTTTTTAAAGCTTTCGGATAGCTGAATAATAATATTAAACTGCATACAGAATCAATAAGAGTCGAAACTCTATGTTTAATTACTCTATGATATGAACATTAATTTTTTTATTTTGTTCTGTACACATAAGGTACATTATAGAGTATTAAACATTAATTAATGTATAATTATTTTACAAGTATGAGGTAAACCATTCAATACTATATTTTAATTTTGTGCAATAATAAATAGAGACATTAACAGCTTTTGTGTAAATGTTTTAATTATATAAAATAGGCAATCGATAGTGTTTAAATATAGAATGCAGCCTTCTGTTATGTGCTTCTAGATATTTCTTCAAACGCTTTTTCTTCTTATAATAAATCTGTATAAGGTTGTACAGTTTTTAATGATTAAAAATTCAACAATTCTTCCGAAAGATCAATTTACCAATACATTAATAATTAAGAAAACTTGTCATTCAAAAAATTATATTACACAATTGAATTTGTTGATATAATGCACTAATTTTTAACGGAGGTAATCAAATTGCGAAAGGTGTCGGGCAAAACTAATATGTAATAAAAAAAACTTATTAAGTAAATTTATAATATAAATAAATATATTAAGTAAATTGTGTGTTACATATGACTGTTGAAATAGAAAAAAGTACATAAAATGAAATTTTATACTATACTGGTAGCAAGGTGTCGGGCAAAAATAGTATAAATGTAATTGTTTAATATGAATTACACAACTTTTATAATACTAAGAAATTTTTTAATTTTTAAGGGTAGAATAATGCATAAAACACGACATTTTGAACAAAATTAAGAGTGGTAATTCCTGAAATTTTTACTTTGTGATCTTGCTTAACAATATGTTACGAAATAATAGGGCAGAAGGGAAAAGAAAACTGCACTTTAGGCAACAAACCAAATGATATTAAACCAAAAATGTAACTATTTCAAAATAAAGCGAAAAATGTTTATACGATAAGATTCTTATCTCGATAAAAATGTTTACATTTTCATATTCAAGCGTTTACACAAAAATTATATAAATTATATCTATAAAATTAGACATAACTCATTTCATAAAATAAATTAATAATACTTATGGATGAGCGACGCCTTATGGCAAATAACTGATTTTTTTGCACTATTTCACTATTTCACAATTTCCCAATATTATAATATATAAATTATTATTTACCTTGTATGCATTAAATGTTTTGACTATAGGTATATTATAAAAAAATGATATCAAAACAAAGAGTTTTCCAAAAATGAAAACCAAAAAACGAGTTCTACAAAGGCAACAAGTAAAAATAATAATGATAATATATAGTACAGCTATTGAAAAAATAATTTGATACAAAAATAGGCGTCAAGATTTAATTGTTAAAATGTGTAATATATATGTAGTTCAATAAGTAACATTTCCGCTGTGCAAAAGGTCTGGCTGCATGCAGGTTAATGTGATTTATTTAATTTATATTAGAGACACATTTGCTGGCACATTTAATGCAAATAAACATATCTACAGCTTAACATACAACCCATACACAATGTCAAGTAAGTAGACGTCCAATCTGCCTTACAATCTGAAAGACATTTGTAGTTTTGCCAAGAACATTAAAATATTGAACCACATACAGCGTTCATAGATGAAAAGTGATGTGTAACATTTTGAGGTGACAGGCAATCAATATCACCCATTATTAACAAACACCTGCCAAGTTATGCCCCAGAAGCAATGTTCATTGCTGTTGTTAGTAGTGATACACCTAGCTGCACATGTAGATTTCATATACTGGATGTTGAAATTCTTCCAGCCTTGTGAACAACATAGAATATTATATTGTGTCTTGCATCTAGATAATGCCAGGCCTCATATTGTCAACAATCTGGATGTAATGGCTCATCACTCAACAGTTCAGCTTCTAATACAACTGAAAAATTCTACAATGAGAAGTGAATTACATTAAGCTGTTTTGCAGTCTTGGAATGAATTATCAGAAAGGACGATTCTTGATTTGATATAAAACTTATTTATGTATATATTTATTTCATATATTTTGTTTGTTTGTATGTTATATTATGTTACACTGTATATATATTTACAATCGAATAAATCACACTAACCTGCATGCAGCTAAGCTTTTCACATAGCGGGTACTATTTAAACTAGAAAATTCATTAAACATCTTGGCAATGACACATTTTTACAGAAGCAATAAAACTCACATAAATACATAGTTAGTTACTTTTAGTAAGTTAATTAATTAACTAGTAAAATTAATACAATACATATATCATTTGCAATATTTTCCCTTTTATTTCTATGAAGTTTCAGTATAGATATATATATATATGTAAGTTACATATTGATCTATATATTCATTGTAACAATTAAAACTTGACACCTATATTGATATCAATTTTTCTAACGGCATGGTTGTACTACGTATTATAAAATAAATATGATTTAAATTCAATGCCTTTGAGGAGCTCGTTTTTTGGCTTCTCTTTCATTTTTCCCATGCTATTTTTTGTTTTTATAATAACAACAAAAAGAAACACTTTTTCATCGAAATTGAAATGCTTTATACAAAATTGGATGTTTGATCGTACTCCGTTTACTAAGCACATAATTTAGCTCTATCACATATATGACAACTTAATCTACAACTTTAGAATGACATATAATAATCTAAGAATCATTTAAAAGTTATATTTTTAAATATTACATAATATATTTTTACATTTGTTCAAACAGAAACAAGCTGTCATCTATTTAAGATTAAGTTAACCATTATTATATCAGTGAAATTTCCGCAGTATATACATATACTGTTTCTATCTAGCCTCACCCTCGAGGTGTCTCCTGACTAGCTCTGTAGCCAATATCGGTCCGATATTGTATTCCGGAGAAGGACACGTGGGCCATATAAGTCAATGCTTTAGTATTGGCGGCTTGAACACTCTCTGCCATGGCAACTATCGCGAGGACACGACCCCCGTTAGTAACCAGTTGTCCGTCCTCGCGGTATTTCGTACCCGCGTGGAGTACGTAGCAGTCCTCTGAAACCAGAAAAGCATCCACAGAGAATAAACGAGGATGATACTTAAAGAAGTTGCGTATGATTTTGTTCATTACACAAGTAAGCCATCAAAAAGATTATAATTGATCATTTTTTACATTAAATTTTAAAAAATAACCAAAAAGAGTTATCAGTAGAAAACCAAATTATAACCTCTTGAACGTGGTTACGATTTCTTTCATTCCAAATTGCGACTCCATCTGTAGGCGCTGTCGTATGGAACCAGTCAGAGACTATAGAGAACTGGCTCCAGTGGTATCGTATCCTGCCATTGTGCAGCATAGGATTAAAGGTACTTAGGGGGCCACCATTGACTAATTCGATAAAATTTTAGTTTTTTCCGTTGTATGTACGTAACTGAACCGTATCATCGGTCCATGAGTGACTGATAAAGGGGCTAGAACGTGAAGAGTGTCTACTTCAGTGCTTTGTGGGACTCTGGGGCACTATTCCTGCTGATGGGGATGGTATTGGTGTCGTTGAAGGTTATATGGTCTTTCATGTTAGGGAGGAGAGAGGGATGGAAGCACTTGGAGGTTCTCTCATCTCTCGGCCAATCATTCAGTCCAGCGTCCAACTTCTCTTTTTTCATTGAGGTGTGCATTGGTTATTCATCTAGCGACGCTTTTGGGGAAGTGTCAATTATTTCGTAGGCGGTGTTGGATGCTACAGAGAGCAAGGATTCGACAGCGTAGTCCAGTTTGCTGCGGATATATATTTTTTCTAGTCTCTTAAGGTCTTTCATTTTCCTCCATAGTCTGTTTCTGCTATATGATCATTAGTTGTTTCCGGACAGTGTTATTTTCGCTCTCTTCTTGACTTTCTTTACATGGGAGGTATAGCTCAAAAGCCAATCGAGAGTTACATCCAGGAAGCAACGTTACGAGTTGTTGTGACCTGTTGGTACATCAAGGTGATGTTGAGAACGGCGTTAACTTCTTTTGCCGAGATTGTAAAGACTGATCTTTATATTTTCCAGTGCAAGTGACACTCTTCAGGTTTTTTCCCAATCTTTCATTACTGCTGTGACGATGTTGAATTTTCGTTCAAAGTCTTATGGCTCTGGATCACAAATTCATCAACAAATATGAGAGGTGTAAAGTTTCTTTTTGGAGGTGGTCCAGTATGATGTTCACAGGTATGTTGAAGGGGAGTGGGACTAGCATAATGCCTTGTAGTACTCCAGATCTAAAAATAGAGTATTTGTTATCAGAATTATTTAACCTGACCTCGGTAAGATTGTTTCTGAAGAACTCCTAATCTATAGGCTTTACAGGTGCTGGTGCCCATGTTGAGTAACTTCTTCAGACGTCTTTTATTCCAGGGAGTATCAAATGAACGTTTCAAGTCAGAGTTTTCAACTATGCTTTTCCTATATGTGGACTAAGTTGATATTCATTGTGGATAAGATGCTGTATGTATAGTAAGTAGTCTGGTTAATTGATCTATATAGTTGATATTCTGCGGCGAAATCCTGCTTGGGCTGATTGAAATTTATTGTCATGGTGTTCTAGCCACCAGTATAGCTTTTTTAAATACGCTTGGTTAGTTTTGCTAAACAGCTTGTCAAGGAAATAAATCTGAAACTGTCAATACTTCCGTCAGGTTTCCCTTTTATTAATGGATATGATTGTGGCTTGTTTCCATGTTTGTTTGACTAGGTTTAGGCGGGCCCTCTGTCGTGGGGATCTATCTTGCAGCTAAGCTGGAAACAACCTATTTCCAGCAAGCTTTTTTGTGCTCATTGCTCCTAATCTGTTGGGTCTCCCTGTATTTTCGTTTCCCTATGTTACATCTCTCTAGGCCAATATGGCATGGCGTCTGTTTTTTTTTTATAGTTTTGACAGTCTCTTTTATATCTTGGTTCTATCATGGAACGGGTATCTTTACTTTGCCCTTGACAAGTATCCGAAATATTTCTGTTCATAAAAATGTATAGATTACATGGGAAAGTTTTTGCTTTCATATTGAGTAAAAAATTCATTGAAGTCCTCCCCTCTGGAAGAAAATGCATTTCTATGAGACCTAGAAAAATTATGTAAGATCTGGAATCCAGACATTTGCCAATTTTGGAATTTCATAAATTCATATTGTACCACACGAATACTACACTTGAGTAGTTAATTTAATTATGTTGAAATTAAATTTTAAACACTTTAGTTAGAATTTTAAATTAGACTGACCTAGATTTGTTTACTAATACAAATTGAATGGGAAAATATCTCATACTCATATAGTTCATATTTTGAAGGACCAAAGTACTAACCAGTAGAATTTTCAGTGCCGGATATGACGTTCCCCTTGGAGTACTTGTTCGGATAGCCCGCAGCTACCGCCACAACACACACAGCAGAATTGCTGCCTCCATCATGGAAGCGGACAGGAATTTTAGAGAGATCTCCCATTGCACAGGCTCGGGCTAGTGTGTAGAGGTCTGATGTCATTAGGTGGAGTAAAACCTATTAGACATAGTCAAATAAATAGATAATTATCAATTAAACCGTGTAAATTGCAATCTTAATAGGAATTGGATAATAATAAAAGTATAAACCATAATATTATATTAATAATATATTAAAGTATTTAATCTATATTTTTATTACTTTCAAGTTGTAGAACAATAAAATAACTATTATTATAATTCCCTTTGAAAATATAATTTTTAGTTGATAACAACAATTGAATTACATACAGCGTTGCTATTCTTGTTTTTGATTATTTTCGTGCAGGCCAATAATTTTCGCGCAGAAGTTAATATTTAATATAAAGCAAATTATTATCACAAAAGTAAAGTAAAAAGTTGTCTGTACAACGTACTACAAATTACAAATAAATATTGTAAATGTTCCATACATAACATCGATTAAGCTGCATTACAATCTTAATCATGAATTTATTAACTAAGTCTTTAAACAAATATTTAATCAGTAGTGTTTTTCTGTTGTATCCGTTGAAAATAGGTTGCCACTTTGAAAGACGACAGTCTTGAATGAGATGATGAAACCACTTCAGCTGACGACGATCCAGACTGCGATCCTGAAGGCCCCTTGTCAGTTGTCGATCCTGTAACCACCTTGTTAGAACTCATCACTGAAAAAGAAACAATCAAAATGTTAATTATTTCAAAAAGCAATACTTTTGGGACATAGTATACGTCCAACTCAACTGAAGATTATTAGTACGATTACCAGAAAGGAATAACTTACCATTAGTGGAGAGACCTAGGTGCAGATGCTGTATTTGATCCTGAAGCCACTTTGACAGACGGCAGTTCTGAATGAGATGTTGAAACCATCTCAGCAGACGACGATCAAGACTGTGAACCTGAAACCACCTAGACAGACGACAGTCGAGAATAAGATCCTGTAATCACTAAATTAGATTTTCTGGTGACCTTGTTAGATGATGAAAGTAATGACGAAGAAGTGAGGTGACGACTTTTCTTCTTCTTGGACACTGTCATTAGAGGATATTTCGGCCTCACGTTTTCGAGTAGTTTTATCTTTGTCCAAGTCTTAAACCAGATGCATTAATTTCTTGGTTTCCTCCATGTAATCCATCGCAGTTTTCCCCCGCCAAATCTTTTGGTCGTTTCATTTCTTCCTTTTCGACTTTCTCAAGTCTTTCAGCTTTTTCCTTTTCTATGCGAAGAGACTCATTTTGAGCTTCGACTTCGATAAGTTCTTTTTCCTTAGCTTTGAGATTGTCGTCGTGCAAAAATGTGCACCATGACAGCGCGACCGCAGTGTTGCATTGATGAGCATAATGACACTGATACCCATGACTTATGATGTAACTTTTGACTGACAGAAGGCCATATTAAGACGTATCATGAAGTTTATTGCGATCAGCAGTCAAAATATTTTTCAGTGAACTCGTCTCTTTCTTTCTTATTCTCGGTCGGGGGGGTGGGGGGGGCGCGTCAGCACCCCAATCTC